>OMLI01059557.1:0-11569 GCA_900302605.1 Rondeletia loricata
GTCATCAGAGAGCATTGTGCGAGGCAATTCAGTATCTAACTAGTAATCAGCTAACTCACCATCAAGTAGCGTTGGTAATGTTATTTACCTGTGGGACGTCCGTTTCCACCAGAGTCCATGGGAAGATGGACAGAACAGCTACTCACACAACCTTATATCCCGTTTTCTAAGGAGGAGTAAAGATGCGTTTGCATCCCGGTAACGCATGGCTTGAAGCCAAGCCATGTACAACTCTCGGTTGTATAGTGGCAGTCTATGAAACGATTTCCAGACTTTGTCCAATATGGCACACATGCGCATATTGCAGGGATATAGTACGATAGTTCAGCAAGGGAAATTAGCGACGTTTTTGCTAGTTGCTTATTCTTGTTTGTTGTGTTGTGTTTGTGAAGTTGTTACCCTCCCACACTCTAGCATAATCACGTTCCTCTCGAGTCACCATAGTTAGGCGCAACACAGACAGCATTCTATGCTACAGGGAAGTGGACTAACAATGTTTTGGACAACTGTTGACTTTTCCATACACCATTGCAGCATGTAAAATGTGTACTACACACCAACAAAATAAAACTGTGTTTGTTTAACAAGTTGAGTGGATTTAGACGGTTATTTTAAAGAATCCTAGCTGGGAGGACAGTCTGCCCAATGGGAATATGCTAATTGTTAGCATTGGTCCAATCCTGTACAGCTAAAACTGTGAGGCCAGGATAAAATCGGAACAGTCCTACGTATTACTTTGGGGCTCAGTTAAATAATATCAAAATTTTAAAAATGGCCGCACTATCCCTTTAACCCTTAAAATTCCACAATTGCCATATTATGCTGTACTAGCCAAATTACCAAGGCAAACAGTGGAAGGACCGTTCTATCCATTCAAGTTCTGCGGCTCTCACATACATACATTCTGCTCTCACATACATACATTATGCTCTCACATACATACATTCTGCTCTCACATACATACATTATGCTCTCACATATATACATTATGCTCTCACATACATTCTCCTCTCACATACATACATTCTCCTCTCACATTCGTATGTATTAAAGTTAAAATATATGAATGTGGGAGTGAAAACATATGTATGTGAGCATAGAGTATATATAAATTTTATGTGGAAGTTAAAATATGTGTATGTGAGAGTAGAGTATATATATGTGAAAGTGAAGAAATATGTATGTGAAAGGCCCAGGATGAATTATGGCCTACACTGCCCCTCATATCAGTTCATTTTTGTGCATGCATGTGTGGAACCTTCAAAGCCAGGATGATCAATTCAGCATTATTTCATTAAATCATGTGTTTAAATACAATAATGAAAAATAAGATATATGAGAAACAAAATATATAAGCATGAGTCATATTATAGATAAACCAGGGTGTTCTTTTTAGAATTTTGTCACAAATTATAGAAATGGTCAATATTTAATCATAATTCAAATCACACTATATTATCAAAATGTACCCTTGATATAAGTAGATATAAAAGCATTACCCTTGATATAAAAGTAGTAACAGATATCTCCTATTGGTAAAGTCTCATTTAGACCATATGTTTCTTGCTAGTGCTCTGGTACAATGTGGAATGCAGGATTCACTTAGTGAGAAACTTTCTAAAGTAATTTTCTCACTGACCTGTATAATTTGTAGTTTGTCTTGCTCGGTGGTAGCTACTTTGTGGTGCCCTTAGGGGTCATTTGTGGTATGCTTTGTGGCAGGGGTGTATTCTTTCGACTTAATTCACCCATCCAACCCCAAACACACGCAGATTGTAGTTGTAGTTCTATGAAGATTTTTCGGAGGCAGAGCTGCTCTGGAGGCAGAAATAATCTCACTGGTTGAGTTATACCTCAATGGGCAGAGCCAAAGAACCACAGTTCACTGGCAAAGAAGGAACTCTGGTTAGCTAACTAGCTACCTAGCTAGCTATTGGCTAGTATAGCTAGTTTGAACTTGGAAGGTCAGCGAGGCTAACTGGCTAACCTAGATAACTTAGTATGGCTAGATAGAATTTTTTTCAATTAGTAGCCAGAGCGGAGCACTATATGCTTCATAATATTAGATGCCTCCTCTCTTACCCCTTGCCTTTTTCCATAGGCTTCAGTCTAAAGTACTTAGCCAGAAAACTGTGGCTCTTTGGCTCCTCCCATTGAGGTTGAACTTAAACATATAAACACACAATACTCAGTGACAGTGAGTGATTCTTAAGGGGGATAGAATAGAGAGCATGTAATAGCCCCCATCTTTGCTCAAGCTACTGTATGTCTGCACATTTACTTGATCTATTGCAAAAGTTGCAATAGTTACCATTAAAAACAGTATCTCTTCTCTAAAGTCAAGGCATACACAATGATATGACAGCTTATAAAACCGAATAATGTTTTGTGTTTTGTATTTTTTCTCTTCACCAAAATCATATCTACACATTTACGAGAAATTGTGAGGCGGTGCATCCCCCTCTTAACCCTTTGGTTAATTGGTTGTGCTTGAAATTGTGTCACATCTTTAGTGCCAAGTGGGTCTAGCAATACCCTTGTTATAACTCACTACAAGGCACAAATAAAACACACATTACCACCAAATGTAGCGTTTAATCTCATAACCAACTTATTAGTCATATCTGGAGAAACATCTCTACTGACTTTTGTATTTGTTGATCCATAGTACATATTCACCTTGCAATATACCACTTGTTTTCAATGAAAAAATAAATTGTATCTGTTTGTGTATATTTCTATTGTGGCCCTTGATGGAAGACAAAATAAAAATAACTTAACATACAACACAAAACACAATAAAAAGAATCAGCATTGTAGGATATACATGGCAGTAGCTAAATTGTCTTGACACTATTTTTGTGTTTTTGTAAAGCACATTGTAAACCCTGCCTGTTAGATAGGTACTGTATCAAGTTCATATCATTCTTCTTATCATTATTATTATTGGTAGTAGTATAATCCGTAATGTTTATGTTATTTATGGTATGAATAAACATGGTATAGCAAGTAATGCATGCTTGAGGAATTCTGTCATTGGTGTCATTTAGAAGCCATATTTTATATTCTACTTTACCTCTTGCATTTTTACACATGCATATCATGAAATCCTTACATATTACAGCAATAGGTCATGTAGGCCATAATGTGCATGCTTGCTCATGAAAGACCATGGTTGACTAACCATCTTCCTTCATGTCCAGTGCAGTCGCCCCCCTGAACAAGAAGTCCTGCGGGAGCTGGGGAGAACAACTTTAACTTATTTAGCTTCCCAATGATAATTCATTCATTCATTAATTTCCTTTATTTCACCAGGTAAGTTATTGAGAACACATTCTCTTTTACGATAATAATGTTTCATTCCAGTATGTTCCCTCCCAATCAATACCTCCTATCCCCCATCTCTATCCATTCCATTTCCAACAGCCACATCTCAGCGCACCAGTGACATTATCCCAGCAATGAAATGTAGTCTCTCAAATCTTTCTCTCTCTCTCTCTCTCTCTCTCTCTCTCGGGCATCTTGGCCCCTGATACTGTTTGATAGGATTGTTCATTAGATCTTTATCGATGGTTCTTACCCCCCAACCAACTGTGCAGACACATGGACAGAGTGATCATATTCAGGGGAGTTTATTTCCATTGTTATTTGGCTTTGATTTATCATCCAATGTGGCGGTGTTATTAGAGAACACAGAAACAGGGGTTAGGGCTTGAGAATGTGGTGTGTGGTTGGCAGGGTGACAGTGAGAAATATCAATGGATCCTCGTGTTCTTGGTCACAGTGACAGGGTGCTATTCGTCTCTCTGACACTTACCTAGTTAACATTTTTATCAAAAGGCCCAAATTTGTCATTTTCCCCTGCCCTCCCTGAGAAAGGAAGGTATGAGTTTTTGCTGATAGTTTAGATGAGAGAGAGATCTATAACATGGCTCCACTTCCTGTCACGCAAATGATGAGGAATTACTGCTGAGTGGGCCCTTCATTTATCTGATACCACTGACCAAACCGTAAAGTGGAAGGAAAGCGGCGGTAGGGTAATAAAAGGTAACATTGTAGCTAATGTGAAATGGCCATGTCATCTTTGTCCATCTTGTTGATTAATTCAACAGTACAAGTTATCACACTTCAATATATTATTCAAAAGCTAATATGGCTGACAAGTAATTCAATGTTTTCAAGAACTTACTGTAAAGATGAGTGATTGCATAGTTTTCATTGTAACTAAATAAGTAAACATCCCAAGTATTGTCTGTTTGAGTCTTCTAAACTTATTTTAGTGCATTTTAACAGAAATGCATCTGTACTATATCTGCCTTTTGTGCCTTGTGTAATTAATGACCACAAGGCTTATAAAGGCACTTATAATGGCTCCATGTCACATTTATGAATAATGATTCAGTGCTTGAACCTTGATTTTATGAAGAGGACTAATACTTGTGCTCATAACACCCAGGGGGACATAGAGGTGGGGCCCTCAATAACACAATATTTGGCTTGCCCAGCAAAGAGTAGACTGGATGAAACACCAGTATGAGTAAGTCTAAATAAGAGGATAAGAGGCTGGTGCATATCATAACAGTATACAATGCCTAGAAAAGTTTCATACACACATTTTCACGAGAAATTTAAACTATGAATATGGATGCATTTCTTATGCCAGGTGTTCATGTTAGACTTAGAATTTGTGACAGCAGATGAGCGGTGTGCCAATTTATTTTGTGAAACATTTAACATAAAAGTCCTCCTGACTAAAAAACATGCCTTTGGGTTGACCATGAACATTTGTTTTATTGTGCTTCCCCCCTCCAACTCTCCCTTGGTGTTATGACCATGATTATGAAACTTCCTTATGGTCAACAAAATAAGATGTAGTATCAAATAATTCTAACCAGGTAGCTAAAGGTTTCATTGCTATTTCACAGGCTACAAAATTATAATTTAAAAAAATAAAATAAAGGTTTTAGATGGTTAACTAGCAATCAGAAATGTTTCACAATATGTGAAAGTCACATTTGACACCTGACAGTTGGCTGCCTTGGTTTGGAAACACATGAAAGATGCACAATACTGAGGGGGTGGATTTAAAAAACACCATACAATGTCTGAAAAACAGCTTCACCACACAAATGTTCATGGTGTGGAAGAATTTCTACGTTTGTAATTATCTTCCTAGGTTATACATTGAATAAGTATTCTATAAAGCACAACAACAGTCTTCCGTCTATATGAAATATTTATTCATGCAGCATGGAGAGAAGGACAATACAAGCGTATATGCAGTTCTCTCCCAAAGAATCATTCTACCAAAGCTTATATACACAAGGACAACACTTCCTAGACAAAACACACTACTGTTCCAGGAAGGGTACACACAACTTAGTTACATTTTGTTAGCATTCCTTGTTAGAACTGGCTCTTCTTTATGTCAAGGGTTTCTCATGCAAGCCACATGATGACCCATGATACACCATAGTCCACAATATTCCACAATTCCCCCCTTTTGTTCCAGAAGGAACAACACATTCATCTGTACAGACCATCTATTGTGATCTGGAGCTGAAAACATTTCATAACATAGGAGAGACAGGATGAGCACCGTTCTATATCAAGGGAAAGGCATTTAAAATGCTAAAATAGAGAAAATTAAAGAGAATGAAAATAAGAAATTTAAAAATAATTTTGTTATGTCAACTTCAATATCAGAATCACCTGCATCAAAGTCTAAATAGATAGCAAAAAAGGGTTGGGTTAGGGATCATTATTGAGGGGAAGGATTTGTTGGGTCATAAGTGGTGAGGCTGTTCTTTTACACATCCAGACTAATAATCCTTTCAAATAACAACACGGGTCAACTTCTAAACATCATAATGTAATTGACGTAACATACAGTACAAGGGGATACCATTTGAATAACCTCTCCAGTATGTCCTGTGAGTTCCGTCCATCAGCCATGGGACTGATAGTACTCATAAAAAATTTAAAAAACGACCGCCTACTCAGATGGAGGTCGCAGGACATAAAGTTCCACACCAGCCAAACATCTCTTCCCACCATTGACAAGGGAAGAGTAAAACACACAGTGGGTAACTACACTAGCCACAATATTTAGGAAAAAAACCTCAAGATGACTGAAAGAGGGAAAAATCCTAAATGAGGCAATACATTCTTTAAGCTATCAAACACACCCTTTCGATCATAAGATCAACCATCTATCATACAATGTATTACATGTACTGGGAACAACATTCACATTATAAAAACAAAAGTGATTCAACTAAACATTAACATTAGCTAGACCATCTTTTCCGAAATAATTATGAACACTACTATTACCAATGAACTTAGCATGTAGAGCTTCTACAGAAACAAGTAGTGGGAGTAAGGGGCTTAACTGTAGATCTCGCGGAGTACTAAATACTCGTGTGTTGATACCTGTAATGGTTGAGATAGTCCAAAGAGGTCTGGAAAGAGAGGTTGAATTGTTATATTGGGGCATTGACATTAGACAGCTGCTGTTAAAACTGCTGATTGTTCTCTTAGGTTTCAGTCAGTGGGTTGAGGATCCAGTTTGTGACGCCAATAACTGTGGAAGAATTTCTATGTTTCTGAGTATCTTCCTAGGTTCTACATTGAATACGTATTCTATAAAGCACAACAACACTCTTCCGTCTATATCAAATATAGCAGCATGGAGAGAAGGACAATACATGCATATATGCAGTTCTCTCCCAAAGAATCATTCTACCAAAGCTTATATACACAAGGACAACACTTCCTAGACAAAACACACTACTGTTTCAGGAAGGGTACACACAACTTAGTTAAATTTTGTTAGCATTCCTTGTTAGAACTTGTTCTTCTCTATGTAAAAGGGTTTCTCATGCAAGCCACATGATGACACCTAATAACCCACTCTTTATGTTAAGTGTCTCACATGCAAGCCACATGATGACCCATGATACACCATAGTCCACAATATTCCACAATGGCTAACCCCAAGGTATATTTTCTAAGGGAAAATGAATGAAGGTATGGGGATTTTGCATTCCAAATGCCTTAGGTGGAGATGCTTGAGGTAAAGCTTCCAGAAGGCACTTTGAATGCAAAACATCCACACACATTTTCCTACACAATGGTATACCAACAAAAAAGAAGAAGAAAAATATTGCCACAAGTGACCATTAGCAGGCTCCAAGCTATGGGGCCAATTATTTGACAGTGAGAATATAATCTTGATTCATCATTTTGGAAAAGTTCTAGATAGAACATTTCAGTGAAAGTCTTGCAACTGCAGGTTAAATTATGCTTGACATATTGCCATTTGAAAACTTGCCAATTTTGGTCTTATGGTAAAGCTAATAGAGTGCAATGAAATGTTGTCTGACACACTTTTAAGTCCTTCACCAACATTTATATGATGTTTGGTTGCTCAAACATTTAGGCGTTAAGCAATTATGCATCCATTCCTGTTTGTGTGTCTTCACCATCAACTTCTTTTGTGCGTCATGCCCAAATGGTTACAAGTATAACAATTCTGTGATACAAAGATGATATAGGCAGCTGAAATATGCTGTATGTAAAATTTGGTGGAGATTAAGGCAACTTTGTAGGAGCTGTTGCAAGATTAACCTGATGGTGGCAATATGAAGCATGACCAAATGTGGTCTGACACACTTCTGGGCCCATCCCAAACATGTATGTGAAATTTGGTTGTTTTTATTTATTTATTTTATTTTTATTTAACCAGGCAGGTCAATTAAGAACAACTTCTTATTTACAATGACGGCCTGGCGAGAGGGCTCTAGCATCAAGCATGCCTCACTTCCTGTTTGCATGTTTTCGCCGTCATATTTGTTTGTGTTTCACAGTCAAATTATAACAATTCTGTGTAATAACCATATATGCTGTGTGAAATTTTTTGTGGAGATTGGATCAACGTTGTGAGAGAAATGGCAAAAAAAAGGTTTTGCAAATTCAAAATGGCAGAAAATTGTCAAGGCTGAAATGAAAACCAATATGTGCAATGGATTTGTGTTGAGCCACGGAATCTAAGGAAGAAAAATGTATTCTAGGCCTTTCGGTGGCCAAAATGTAAAGTTGCATGTTATAGTGCCACCATCTGGCCTATTGGGTTCTTTCTTTTACTTGCGTCAGTAGTGAGGGACATTTGAAACCTATTTGCCCAATTTGATTGCTCCAACATGAAGCATTTAGGAACAAGAGCAGTCCGAGAGATTGCAAGTCGAGCCCGCCCGCTCTTATTATCTTAAAATGTGATTTGACCTTTCGGTGACCTACGACCTTGACCTTTGACCTAAAATTCTGAAAAAAAATTCCAGCCTAGGTGCGGACATATGGTATCACCATGTGAAGTGTCATAACACTCGGTCCACTGGTTACTGAGTTATGACCGCGGACACACACACAGACACACAGAAAGGGTCATTACAATAGTCGGGCTCAACTAATTATGCCCCCCTTCCTGTTTGTGCATCTTCGTCATCAACTTTATTCATACTTCAAGACCAAACAAATTTGTGAAAGAGGCATGATCTAGGCAGCTCAATCATGCTGTGTGTAAAATTTGGTGGAGATTGAGTCAGATACGTACGGTGGCCGACGGTGCAAACGCACTACAAGGGCCCAAAGCAAGCGTGTTTCCTGTTAATGTATTTGCTTTGGCATTCTGCAGCATGTTTCTTCTTTTGCAGCACGTTTCCATTGTTGTATTTGCTTTGAATTTTCATATGTGTTTTTGAATTTTCATCGTTTCTGAAGTTGCTGTGCATTTCTCTTAAATGCAATTGCTTTGGGCCCTTGTAGTGCGTTTGCACCCGTCAGCCACCGTAGATACAGCTTCCAGTATACGGCCAACGCTGCCATACTCCACCTCCACCATTGTTGTTTACGTTTCTGCTACGCTGGATCTCGCTTACGTCCCCCCCTTGGATCAGCCACGAAAACTGTGATTGGACCGTTCACTTTGTGGACAGACCCGCCTTATTCCTAGCCTACTATCGGGGAGGGAGGCCAAATTGCCTTGCAGTGTGATCAACTTGCGAGACTCTTCTGCGTTGCGAGGCTAGGACACCTGTGATTTCAACACATTCATGTGTGAATTCACGAAACACAGTGGCTGGGGGGTAATTACATTACATTACATTACGGCATTTAGCAGACGCTTTTGTCCAAAGCGACTTACAATAAGTACATTTTTCAACAGTAGTCAAACCGACCGTATAATTCACTAATTACGTGAGGTCCTCACATAATACTAGTCCTATGCAAATACACTGTCAGAAAAAAAGGTACAGAGTTGTACCTTTAGTTGCTGGGGCTGTACCTTTTTACAACTCTGTACCTTTTTTTCTGACAGTGTATGGCTACAGATGAGAAAATCCCTGCTCCATAGTATTAACAAAATTCTACCTGACACATTTATTTCTCCCTCAAAATGGGGTAATGTAAGCAGTGTTCATCCTCTCATCTTGTTCTTCTTGCTTTCTTTCCTGGCTACTTTTCCAAGTGTGTTCAAGCTGCCCTGTTCGTTTCACTGCACCCAGGGTTTCCCATCTGTCCTCACCAAGGAAGACAAGCCGTGCAATTTAGCATAACAGCTAGTTGCCCGCAGGGAAGCTTAGCTTTGTCAAGTTTTTAAATGCGTTCCCCATAATGTCCTGTTGACGCCGTTTGCCAATGATGAAACTGTTAATTATTTCACAGACTGTGGATATATTGAGCTTATTTAGTGCAGCATATGGAAAGGCTATCAAGTTGCTGTACTCTTTTGAGCCTTGTCTTCGTTTCACAACAGTGTGTAACTCTCAACTGTCATCTTCTTCTATTTTCTTTAACACTTTACCTCTCTTCTCAATATGCTAATTTTGTTGTACTCACCGAGGACCTGTGGTAAATTGCCCAATAAAGCAGGGACCATCTGATGTGCTGCTGTACACTCAAGCAGTTACAGCTTGAACTCAATTTTCATCGTTAGCTAAGTGTGAGTGTGGTTCAGGAGATGTCAGGGAAAGTGTTGATTTACATCTCATTTAGCATGCAAATATATGTATGAAACCTGAGTTGTGATTGGTGTCATGTTCCAAACACATCCTCTTCATCACAGGTTTTATTGTTTGTTAGACCCCGTGTGTCTCTTTGAATCAGCCTGCACTGAGAAAGAGGCACTACCCTCACTTAACAATATAGACATAATATGACTGATAAGATCTGTTATTGTAGTAGTGCATCAATCATCACTGCTTAATTTTAAGAATATATTCTGAGTTTACATTTGTGTCTGTTGTGTACATGCACAGGAACCCTGAAGTCCCTAGTGTTACATAGCTGAAGAGTAAGTGGTCGATGGTGGTGACAAGCTCACATCTCAGAGTTCATGGCATGTCACCCGGTCTATTTACAGACACAGAGGACATGACAGCAGAGTAATTCAGCAGACACATCTAGCCAGGCATCTGGGCCTGTAAATGTAATGTGATCCAGGGACTTCCACACGACACTAACAAAATGCTGCCATCTTCCATTTCAACTCAACACTCCACATGCCTATGCTGCTTATAGTCTGTCTGAATTGTATACAGTCTTTGTACTTGGAGGACTTGGGTTAGGTAGATGGGTAAGTATGATAATGTGATTTCATATATACTGTAGTTCTTGAGTCCGGTCTCGAGAACACTTTTCTGACGTCTTGGACATGTCTTGCCTGTTTTGACTTTTCTTGGTCTTGGCCACTATTGGATGTTGACATGACTTTTTCCTGCCTATCTAAAAATATAAAAAATTAAAAATAATTTTCTCGCCAGCACTACAAACAATTGAAGGGTTTTCACCTGTAGAAAACTGTGTATGTAATTCCCCTCAAACTTCAATGCATTGATTAGTTGGATTTTGAAGAGCATAGTACAGAGCTCCTGTAGATAGATCTACATCTGTGTTCATCCTTAAGAAAGCATTATTTTTACATTTGGAAAGTCATGGGCACTGTTTATTGCCTATTTTGGTCTTGATTTGCTCTGGTCTCAGTCTTGACTTGGTCTCGATCTCCTTTGGACCTGGTCTTGAGTCTTGACTTGAACTTGACTGGACCTGGTCTTGGAATTGACTTGGACTCGACTAAGGTGGTCTTGATTAGGGTCATGATATAATATACTATAAATTGCATTCTTTCACCATAATGGCACTGTCACCCAACACCCACCAGCTACTAAAGGGTAGCCCCCTAAAACAAGACTGAAGACATTTTACATTCTCAAATTGATTGTTGGAGCTCTTCATACAACTGTCAGTATGTCAGAGTTAAACATGAGATTTTAAAAAGTATTTCATGGTGTGAGGTTTGTATACAATTTTTTCAATCTGCCTCAAGAATCAATGTCGATTGCAGAATTAAGTGCCATCATTCGTATTATTATTAATACATGCACAGCTTATCCATTACTGGGCGAATAAAATGCAGACCTAGTTTTATTTTGTGCTAAAATAAATAAGGAATAAGAAGCTTCATTACACAGATGGAAAGACTTTCTCTTTCTTTTCTTACTTTGCACTA
>OMLI01059559.1:0-15559 GCA_900302605.1 Rondeletia loricata
TTAGCTGTAATGTGTTCCTCCAAGGTGGAAGTAGTATTGAAACACCGTTAGCTGTAATTTACTCACTACTGCCACCTACATTGAACAGGTTTTAAACACTGTTAGCTGTAATGCGTTCCTCCAAGGTGGCAGTAGTAGAAGAGAAGAAAATGGCTGGCCGCTCGCTGGTGTGGATATTTGCTATTTATGTGCAAACTAGCAGAAATAACGTGATTAGGGGTTGAGTCAATATGGTCCTCATCATTCCAAACCACGGACATTGCAAGAGAGAGGGGTTGAATGGGCTCCTGAGTCCAGTCATATACAAGGTTTTTACCTAGTTTCCCTGCATTCTGTCGAAAACGTAGGGTAAGACCAAGAGCTCCGAACAGCGGAAAAAGGCTAATATGAAGCAGCAAACCCACTCACCCCAGTCTATTGAGGGTTCCACACAGGCACATCTCCAGCCAGCCTGGCCTCTGAGAAGGACCCTAGTTGCTGCCCTCCTGCCTCCTCTGCTGGAGCCTCCAGTGAGCAGGACCTGCCCTGGGGCCAGAGAGGTGGAAGCCATCCCTAGCCCTTCCATACATACTTCCTCTGGCAATGTCTTCACACTCAGGGCCACGGGACTCAGAGATGGGATAATGGACAGGATTGGAGATACTGAAGCGAATAATAAAAAAAGATGGTCACAAACCCAGTCACAAACTTAGTAAGGAAACACAAACAGACTTGCAGAGAGCGAGTGTCAAAAAGACATAAAATGAGAGAATCTGTTTAGTGATAGCTACCTGGAGGGTGTGTGAGTAAGGCCTGTGTAGTCAGAGAGCCTCGAGATGCAGTGAGGATAAAGTAGTGGGCGCATTTCTGGTGCCACTCCTGAGGGTGGACAGATATACAGACTCTGAAGTACCATTCTGTCTTACATCATGACTGTAAACTTTATTATGTGGAAAGAAGATACAGACGCAATTCAACGGCTAACCTCGTACTCATCAAAGGGTTCCAGACTCTCCACTCTGCGTCTCTCCTCCTCAGGGACCAGGCCCAGGTAGAAGTAATTCATATCCAGACACACACACTGCTCCCAGCCCTGAAGACAACAACCAGCCCTAAGGTTTACTAGGATACCATGACTCAACCTGACTGAACATTTCAGTATGCTTAAAAATTATTCAGAGATATCATATTTTTCATATTCCCTGATTAACGTAGGAAATGTCCATCATGAAAATAAGAAATATGCACATCCCAACTGCATATAATGTATGATTAAAGTGGATACACTTAACCAACAGTTACAAGATGCAATAAGAAGTATACATTGTCCTACTTCTAGAGTCTGCATACTGGCCTTGTCCAGGAACCTGTGCGTCTGTGCAGCAGTGTCTGGGTATTGTCGAAGAGCGTGTAGAGTCGAGTTCAGTTTCAGGAAGTGATCTTGCATGATCCGGCCAAAAGGGTCATGGGGATGGATCTGCTCGTACATTACGAAGAGTGATTGGGGCAGGAGCTTCGATGCCCAGCCAATGACAGCATCCGACCTGGATGACACACAACAAACAATTGCCACTGTGCCATTCTTACAAACAGAAACATTCACATTAGGGCTGCATGATTATGGCTAAGATGATAATCCTGATTATTTCGCTAAATATTGTGATCCTGATTATTAGTCTTGATGGTCTGAGGAACAAAATTATTTAACTGAACTTCTAAAATAAATGACATTTTGTTATTGACAATATGTCACTATTCTATGATTATTAATTGTGCAACCTATGATCACAATACATGATTATACACGATTCCCATTTTCCCATCAATTATGCAGCCCTACCTCACATATATATAGTTCCAGTCCTTACCATTGTGTTTCCATGTAAGTAAGCACCACTTCAGAGAGAAGTAGGGTAGGGGCAGCCCAGTCCAGCCCAGCCCCGGTTAGAGCCTCTTCCACCTGGGACTGCTCTCTAACATCTACCCCTAGCAGACGATACTGACCACTAGACACATATACAGGGCCTGAAGACACACAGGCAGACATGCACTTGTGAAGTCCAGACAAACGTAAAAACTAAGGTTTTATTGGCTGATATTTCTGTAAAAACATCTCAGTGAATTTGTGTTGAGGGTGAATAACATGGATGACCTGTGAGAGAAGGCAAATGGGAGTCTAACTTTCCCCTCAGTGTAATTTTGGCACCGATCAGCGCAGCCTTGCGTCGGGCGATGTCGGGGAAATCCACCTCAAACACAATAGCTCTGTCAAGAACTTCCTCTGCATGTAGGCGAAAATACAAAGAGTCGAAGCCTGCGCCCAAAGACAAAATCTAGAAAAAAAGAGATAATGACAGAGAGAACGAGAACGAAAAAAACAATAGGAAGAGGTATGAAATACATGTTCCTTCAGTGTGCACACCCTCTATATAAAATACTGTTGGATGACTGACCACCAATCTAATATAAATACCTACCTGTCTCCTAGGGCAGTTTTCTGTAATCTGCAGAAACCTCCTCACACAGTGGTCCACAGCTCTCCAGCGCACGTAGTAGCCCCTAAAGCATGCACAAACACTCAAGACCTTCATTTGTACAACACGTTATGATTTTATACATGTGCTGTGCCATTTGGTGGACACCTTTATCCAAAGTGCCATGGGTGTAAACATTTGCCACACTATACTTCCTCTCCTCATTGTATTCTACATTATGTGTGTGTGTGCTGGGTGAATTAAAGGGCTGTCTGGTTGAAAAACCTTTTGTATGGGAGAGGCGACCGGTCCGTTAAGACTAGGACTACTTCTACTACTACAACTTCTTCTTGAGGGCTGTCAACCTGCTCAACCATCCCTCCTAGGACTACACATAATCCCAGGTCTCCCCCTCACCTCCTGTTATGGGAACACTGCCATTACTCTGTAGTCCATAGTTATTATTACAGAGTGTTCTTTGCATGACCTTGCATTACGTATAAGTCTTTGTACACTACATCACTTTAGGCTTAGGAACGACATCCATGCTGCAGAAAGCTCAGACCTTATTTCAATCCTACTGAGTGCAACTATCGAATGATACGCTGTTAAAATGCAATGCCGGACTCTCTCAATCCCCCTCTATGGCTGCAGCCTACTGTACGCCATGCTGCCTGACACCACAAGGTAATAGCTGCATGCTGAATGTATATTTGCTGTGTCTGTCTATTGTGTGCACTGCACATGAGATCCAGTTGTCCATGTACAGTGTGTGTGCCAGTACTTATGTCACTCCATGAGTTATGTGGATATGTTCCAGCACCAATGCCAACCAAAACAAATTCCTGTACATTTATGGTTGTGATTACTGAGCCATATTACAAGCTATAGGCCTGCAGCTGACCTGTTGATGAGTGGGGCTCTCCTGGCCACTTTACAGACAAAGTGTTGGAGGAAGGCATCCTGGAAGAAGCCTTGTGCCGCAGCAGACACCTTGCTAACCACACTGCTGTCGTTGGTTCCCTGTACCTGGGTCACACACAGCAAAGCACAGAGCCACTGTAACTGTAACTGACTGTATTTTCAGTTGTCAGACACGTTCGCTTTTATCTTTATACTAATGTAAGGTTTAGTCAATTACGAGTCAAAGTCAATGAAGAAATCAACCTTACCGCGGCGTCCCTCCCCTGCTTCTGCTTCTTTCTGTTTGTGGTTGGCATAACGTTAGTTGTCACATCACTTCACAGGTAAAGTCCAATACATCCATGCTAATATGAGATACAATATTTCGCTTAGCAAAAAACAAAAAAGACTTCCGGGTCACGTCATGTCCGCGCTCTTTCGCCCCCTGGCGGCTCGGATGTCAAGTAAATAGCCGCCAATCAATCAAACCCTCTTGTTTCTGCATGGTTTATAAATTCCATTCACGATTATTTTAAAATGATTCGTTTATACAGTAGTAATATGTGTGAATAAAAGGCTCTCAACTGTGGCACCAACATGCTTAGATTAGAATCTTGATTAATTGTATTAAGTAACAAAAATAAAAAAGCTTTCGTCTCCGGCAAGACAGAATAGAATAACAATGGACTATTGTCAAAGCAATACATTTAATAGACATTGAAGCCTGTGAGCAGTCGCACCAGGGATCTTGAGGAATGCGTATGACAGAGAGAACTGACAATGCGACACTCACTGCGCCTGCGCCAGTTTACAGGAAGTGTTAACATTTCGTCTATCAGCTGATAGCCAAATTGTCAACAGTCAAGCCTTCGGGACCTCCGCTACTGAAACGACGTTATTGCCAGAGGTAAATATCTCAGTTTTATCGAACCAATAGCTATACATTAGTTAGATGTGAAAGTAGTTCTACCGTATTGAATGGGGCGTCGAACCATGAAGCTTTGACCAAATTTAGTCTAATCTGACCTCACTGGCCGGAGCTAGCGATTAAGCAAACGATAAGTCCTCGCTTGCGGCTAGGTCGGAGCGGAGTCCGTTTAGCACACCAGCTGTACGATAAGGGTTAGGGTTGGTGATATTACTGTGTAGATAACAGGCGCTAGGTGCTGGAATGACACCCCTCCAGTCACCTAAAAATATGACGTTTACATGTGGGAAACGTGTCAAATGCAGAATTTGCTGCAGTGATGTATGTTCAGAGTTGTTGTCTATGAAGCAGGGGAGGGGACAGCAATGTTAAACTCCACCATCACATTACATGTGACACAGCCGGGAATGGGGGAAGATTTTCAGACATAGCTCTCATTCAGTCAACATAGAATAGACATTCATGGCCAGTTAACAGAAAGCCATGGCACTTGTGCATTGTCTTTCCTTGATTTCTTGCCAAATCAGCCCCTCCTTATAAAGTCATAGGTAGACTTTACAGAACAATTGGAGGATGATGTTTGTTCCTTTGAGAACGAGAGAAGAGTGTATGTAATGTAAGGCTTTTGGTACCAAAACAAACCTCAGGCCCTCACCAAACCTTTTGCTTCTTCACTTCACACAGAAAACAAGGAAAGAAGAGAGGTGAAGAAGTCGTTAGTGAGACTTGACTGCACTCTGTTTGAGAGGCAGCGTATCCCAGAAGCTCCCGTCCCCACCCAAGGGAGGAGGCCCAGCCCCCCTGCCGTCTCCTACTCGGGTCGGTATGAGCTCCAGAGGGAGTGGAGGCCGCTCCAACGGCACACTACCGCAGACCAAGATCTGCCAGTTCAAACTGGTGCTGCTGGGAGACATGGCCGTGGGAAAGTCCAGCCTGGTGCTGCGCTTCGTCAAGGGACAGTTTGATGAGTTCCAAGAGACAACCATCGGAGGTGAGGATTGGGAAAATGTGGAATATGCGTGTGATGTGTGTGAGTGAGTGAAGGGGGGAAATCGAAAGGGAAAGTGTGGTGTCTCTCAAAATGTTGATCAGGTGGTCAAAAGAGTGATCGAAAGGGTACCGGGAGGTGAGGAGGAGAAGGAGGTAGTGATGAAGGAAATCTCAGGGAAGGGGGCAAAGGGGTGAGTGGAGGAAGTTTTGAAGGAGCCTTGGTAACCTGTCCTAATTTCCCTTTGCGTCCAGCTGCATTCCTGGCCCAGTCGGTGTGTCTGGATGACACCACGGTGAAGTTTGAGATCTGGGACACGGCAGGACAAGAGCGATACCATAGCCTGGCTCCCATGTACTACCGTGGGGCGCAGGCCGCTATTGTGGTCTTCGACATCACCAAGCCGGTATGGTTTCAACAGATTATGTCTACAACATCTGATATTCTACACTTTACTCAGGGTGGTCAAGAAGGGTTTGTCCCCCAACTGATGAATACATTCCCATATTGATGCATTTTTCGTGCTCAGCATCCATGACCAGATAGCATGTGTTTGCCTTTCATGATTTTGTAACTCTACTGATTGTTGCTTAGTTAGATCTAGTTTGACTCATTTTCTGTAAAGTCCTTTGAGACATGCTTGTGATAAAGGGCTATATAAATAAATGAACTTGATTCACTCCCTCTAGCTCTTTGCCCGGTCTATACTTGTGTGTTTGTGTTTGATCTCACCTTAGTCCTGTGTTTGTTCAGGAGACTTTTGAGAGAGCCAAGGCTTGGGTGAAGGAGCTGCAGAGACAGGCCAGCCCTAACATCGTCATTGCCCTGGCTGGGAACAAGGCTGACCTGGCAGAGAAGAGACTAGTAGAGTATGAGGTAATGCACTTTTCTCCAGCCACTGCAGAGCAAGGCCGGGAAGCCCAATGGTGTTGACACATGCCTTGTCTATTATCACAGAAGATTAGTTTTCAACACAGTTTTAGCCATAACTATTATGCTGCGTTCATGTGCTGATGGGAAAGTCTGACATTCGGGACTTCCAAGTCAGCTGCTATGCAGCATTGCATTCACGTGCTATTTTGTCAGAAAATCAAACCTGGAAGAGAAACGATAAACAAACATAATCCGTTACAGAGGCTGCAGCTTTGCAAGTTGGAGAATTGTTCAGCGTTGGCAGAGGTTTGCGCTCTATCGGGTGCCTTCTAGTTGTAAAGGAGATTAATTAACCAAAAGAACCTTATTAGTCCAAAGCTTCACTTTTCAGCTCCACTGAGGCTATTTTCAATGTTGGTGGTTTTCCAAATCCCTACCGATGTTGTATTTGTTTGTGTGTTGTGTGGTAAAGGAAGCCCAGACCTACACTGAAGACACTGGCTTGCTCTTCGTGGAGACCTCTGCCAAGACAGCCATGAACGTCAATGAGCTCTTCCTGGCCATTGGTGAGTGTCTCTCCCTTCCCTCATTTGTCATCTATATATGAAAAAATGGCACAAGGGTATGATTGGAATTACACTTTATATTAGAAGAAAATGACTAGTCTAATTAAGCTGTAGGAGTCATTCTTAGAGAGGGGAGTCTGTTGTTACTTTTGACAATCTATCGGCATGATTGATAATATTAATGATATTTCCCTTCCTCCTCTTAATGTAGCAAAAAAGATGCCAAAAACAGACACCCAGAACCCTACACATGCGGCACGACACCGGGGAGTCAACCTCCAGGACCCCGATGCCCACTCTAGCCGAGCCTGTTGCGGTGGAAACTAGACTCCCCC
Source organism: Rondeletia loricata (assembly GCA_900302605.1). NCBI lineage: Eukaryota > Metazoa > Chordata > Actinopteri > Beryciformes > Rondeletiidae > Rondeletia > Rondeletia loricata. The sequence continues at coordinate 7,047 of OMLI01059559.1, forward strand.
CACCCTGCACCACCCTACACAACACCGCCACAGCCCTTCAACCATTCTGTGTCCTTCAACCAACCCGCAGGGCTGGGCCAGGCTGGGGGAGACCCAGCCTGCACTCACCCCCGTACCCCTCCAAAACTCCACCCGCCCTCCAGTCCACCCAGACAGATGGCCTGAGAGAGAAATTCAAAGTTAGAAGAGATAAAGCGGAAAGAGAGAGTGGGGAGAGATGGAGGAGAAAGACGGCATCTTTGGCATTTGTGTCTCCTCACCACCGACCGAGAGATTCTGCATAAAGGAAATTCCAAGGAGAGGTATGGCAAAGGCTGAGATGGAGAGGAGGAAAAAGAAGAACGTGAAAGAGAGTGACAAACCTGGTGTAGTATTTAGCATTAATCGTGAATGTTTTTTTGTCTTCCTTGTCTCATTGCCTCGAGTCATTTCAGTCACAGTCCTGTTTGATTGTGTAAGGAGGCACAACACTGTCTGCAGCTCATGAGTGGGCAAGAAAAGGCAGAAAATAAATAAGTAAAAAAGGCCAAGGCATTTGGAAGATGAATAAAACAAAAGAAGCCAGTGAGAGAGGGGATTCCCAGTCTGGCTGTTTTCTTCTTCTTCTTTGTCGAGGCTCGCATCTGTTACGCTGCATTGCCCCTCCTTCCTCCTGAATGTGTATCACCCCTTGCTGTGAAAAATGCCACATATTGTACCGCTGGAATGATCTCATAACTCCTAATCCCTCTCTTTCTGCCTAAAAGCTCTGTTTCACTGGCACTATCCAGACCCACACCAGATAAGACCTATGTTAGAGGGCACAGTTTGCCCAACATGAGTCTATTTGTATTTATTTAATTTATTGTAAGATGATGTTTTTATTTCGGAGTGCTGGCAGCGACGCTGACAGACTGGTCTGGTCTCTCCCAGACACTTTCCCCCTCCCGCTCACATTTCTTCTCTCCACTGGTCCAGATAGAAGTTTCAAAATACATACACACGTGAGGCCAACGTTTAAACTTAACTTTGACATGGCTCTCAGAATATGCTCTTTGGTGAGATTCTTTGTCCATACAAGATTAATTAGTTGACCAATTTACATTATGTTCCTACAAACATTTAGCCCCCTACAAATATCCGTTTATGAACAGGTCACAATGCAAGGTTGGCCACAGTGCTGTGCCCCAGGAGCAGTTCGGGTTTCAGTGCCTTGCTCAAGGGCTCCTGAGGAGTGATGGGTGGCCCCACAGACTATAGCTCTTGATAACAACAATATAGGCTAGATATGGAATGTACCTAGTCCCATGACTCTAATATTGCTACAGTATGAGCTGGACTCTGTTAGGTGTAGCCAGTTACACGTCTGTAGCAGAGAACACATTGCTTAAACCCAAACAAGGCAGGACTACATCGAACACTTACGTCCCTGTTTTTAACAAATATCAAAATCTCACTACAGTCGGTGATGGAGCTGCTAATTTGTGATTGGACATGTAATGATATATCCTTGATCCCTTAGGGCCACTTTCCTTGTAGAATAACTTTTAAGGTTCACATCCTCTGCTCGCTTGTTTCTAGATGAAGGAAAGAAGACAGAATCATGTGAGGAAGATAGGAAAATCTACTGAGACTTGTTAGACCTCCGTGCCCTGTAGGAGAACATATGGTAGCACTCTGCCCATCTTGTGTTTGTGTTCCTCATCTGTCCAGTGTCTTAAGGCTAAGTTGTTGGTGAAAATGAAAACTTTGCTATCTTTAATGCTTTTCATGATAAATATAACTTGATTTGATGCTGTTGAAACAGTTGTGTGCTTGGTTGCTGTCCAAGGCTTGGCTGAAGAAAATAAGTTAAGGATTGATGAAAATACAAAAAACAGAAGTGCCTATTCCCAGTTTTTTTCTTTTTTCTTCTTCTGTGAATCATGTTTGGGGCTTTCTTTGGGTGTGTGCTTCATAGGCAAAGCGCAAGAAAACCATCTCCCTGACATTGGCTTGTACCATTAACCAATAACTTGGCACCCCGTCATTAGGCTATATTGGCTCTTTGTATGGTTGTAAAGAGCTCTTGTCAAATACACTGTATCTTATGTATTGTCTAATTTTAATGAACGTGTATGTTGTTGATTTTACCAGAGCACACCTGTGAGCCTGGAATGAACCTTTTAAGGACTCTAATCAATGTTATGAATCTGTTTGATTTAAACAAATGTTGGTGTCATGGAAAATCCTTGTAACGTTTTATTTTCAAATTCACAGCCATGCATATTAGACATTATGTAAGATGTAAAAAATTTGCTAAATTAGTTATAGGGTCACAAAATTGGATTGGCACATGAAGGACAATTCCTTTTTTGACTGATATTCAAAGCTAAAATGTTTTTTTTTCTCCCAGGACACCAACAACCAGCTCATGTAAAATTGTTTAGAATAATGAATAGCATTCACTCATTAACTTTTCAATGATCACAAGTAAGTTCAGTGTCGTGCAATTCAGATGACGGAGTTCATTAAGTGGAAATGGACTCAATTTCCAATCAGCACCTCTGTATAGTGTTGTTCAATAAAGCTGTGTATGGCGCCATGAGCGCAGAATGCTGATTGCTTCTCTTTCAGTTGCCTCTCTCACCAGGAGGTAAAGGTAGCACTTTTACATGTTTTCTCTTTTGGGGTTCTTTGCCAAGCGGCTGTACAATGGTCTTTGTTCACTATATAGCGCATCAGCTCATTAATTCAGTATAAAACTAGATATTTTCAGAAATCCAGATTTGTTTAATAATTGCACATTTTTTGAAATTACTATTTACAGCAAAAAAAAAAAAAGTCAAATCATACAACTTAAAAATACATTTTAAACACAGGACTCAAAAATCCCTTTACTAAAACTTTTTTTTGTGGATAGATTAAAACTGATTTATAAAAAGACGATAATCTCAATAAGTGACATCACTTTCATGGCAATAATTGCCTCTTTCTGTAAAAACTGAGTCCACAAACAACTAAAGCTCTTTCACCCTGTACAGTCTGCCTTTAGGCATTTAAATAAAGCCCTACCTCTGTTTTATACAGCTCTTGGAGTAGAGCTTTCGTCTACATGTCAGTATTATTGCATTGTATAAAAGGCAGTACATATCTAAACTAATGCTTGATTTTACAAATCCATATAAACTAATGGAGAATTGTACACTATGACATGGAATAAGTCCACTCCATTTGTCTCATCTCACCCTGACCCCTAATTCTCACTCCCCTCATCATCCACTGTTGTGTAGATGACCTGGTTCCTGCGTTTGATCCTGGGAGTTATGCCTGTACTGCCAGCGTCCCCCGTCTCACCACTGGTGCGTTTGGGGATACGGAGCACTGGTGAATCCCCTTCCCCACCTTCCCAGAGCCCTTCCCTTTCTGCTGACCCGGCTGGGTCTGGGGTAGAGTGGGAGGGAGGAGGCAGGTTCAGGGGGGAGGAGAGGCGAATAGGTGAGGCATCAGATTTGGGCTCTGGCAGAACCATACGGCTGGGGGTATGGATCGCGCCTACGGGACAATCGGAGCGCTCGTCTCCCCTCGCCACTCCCTTTGAATCAGAACCGCTCTCACCCTCTTCCTTACCCTCTCCTCCCTCTTCTTCCTCCCACTCATCCTCTATCGTAATCTCATCAGGGTTATACGAACTCGACAATCCCGACGTGTCTGTTGGATACTCGCTGGGCTCGTCCATACTCCCTGTACTGTCACCCTCGTCTTCCTCCTCCCCTCCGGCGCTGCCCTGAGCCCTTCCCAGCTCATTGCCACCCTGCCCAACCCGGGCATAGATGTCAATGAGGCCTATGGTGGCACAGAGCTCAGTCGTCTGGGGGTTGGTGCTGCAGCTGGGGCTGGCGTGGGGCTGGGGCTTGGCAGGGTCATAGGCTGGTACAGTCTGGCTGAAGTTGTCTGGAATAGCAAGCTCACCGCTCAGCAACTCCACCACCTCCATCATAGCAGCTTCTGAAGGACTGAAGTCCCACCTGATGGAAATACACAGTGCACTTGAGACGTGAGAGCATCAACCAAAACTATAAGCCCAGCAGCTGTGTAAGTGAATGAGTGAGTGAAAGTTACAAAGTGACTTTGTGTTGCTGCAAACCGTGTGCCGAATCCTAGGCAAGGATCTCTTGGCTCAAACATACTGAGATGAAACTGATTAGATGTGGGTATTGATTGCAGTATTATAACAAACTTTCACTGTAATTCTGATTCACTGACTAAATGTTTTTATGATGACCGCTAGACAACAGAAAGCAGGGGCTTTAGTCACAGCCATTACACTGCTTGAAGCTGACTGGCTTTCGGTTTACTGCGTCAGGTGAGTTTCTCGCTTAATTAGAAAAATTTTAACTCGCGCGAACGTGTCTTCGCCTCGATTTGCGATGCATAAAGCAAAGTTGCGTCCCTCTCGCTCCGTTCACCATCTTCAATTGACTTTGATTGCACTCGCTCCGCCTCCAATTTTATTTTGTCTTCTGTCTGAACATCTGATTTGTGTGACAGAACATGGTGCATGTGTACCGTTCATGCAGGCCATTATTCTGAGGGGGGTTCCAGGGGTGAGGGGTGGTCCTCTGTAGACTGTTGGTGGCCTTCAGAATAGCCAGCCACTCTGGATCATACTCCAGACCCTCAGACGAACCTGGTCTCTCTGGAACCTCCACAATCTGGAACACAAGCACATGTTTCCTTGCTTACACCCATCACACCTACACATGAGTCTAAGCAGCTCTGACCCTTTGCATATTCCACAACAAGACTCGCTCTCACCTGTAAGAATTCTCTGTAGGGCAGACATTTATCCAGGGACAGGAATTTGGTTATACGTGGGGCAGCATTACCTTTAGGCTATGAGGAAAAGAGTATTCAATGAGTTGGTATAAACATTAGTTTGGGTACTCAAAATTATATACACACACACAATACAAAGCGTACTCACAACGTCAACAGCACAACCAGTTACAACACAACTAGCTCTCACCGGATGCTGCATCAGGGCAGCGAATTTGACGTGGAGATGTGCAGAGAACCAGTAGTTGGGCTGGAGGTGGGCCAGGAGCTCTGCAGCAGCAGGACTTCCCAGTGTGTTCGACTCCACCTCCTGACGCAGAAACTTCTTCTTACGCAACAGTTCCCTAGTGCTACCGTAGTTGTAGATTCCACGAGGCCAGTCATGGCTCATGAAGATGTCGATGGGCATCTGGATCTGGGCAGAAAAAAACACATGTATGAATAAATACACTTTATTTCGATAAATACGTGGACCGTGTTTTGAGCTGTAGCTATGATATTCACCTGTTTTAGTTTGAAGACCTCAATATTTCGGATGTGGTATACGCTTCGCAGAGTGTCAGAGTTGTATGGAGGGAATTCATGGTGACCTGAAAGAGCACACATCCCTTGTATATGTACTATATTGTATATAACTGCACCAATCCTTTAGACTTAATAATAAAATGAACAAAACGTACCCTTTCTGTAGTCATGTGATTTGAAGATTCCAGATAAGCCACCAATTCTAATCCCTTTGTAGCGAATGACGCCAGCGTAACCTGAGGATGTATGGTCAGATCAAGTCAGTGAATGAGTGAATGGGCGGATGGGCAGATCAATCACATCCACTGTGTGCTGCTCCCTACCCAGATAGTAAATGTTGGGGGCCACCCAGCCTCCATAAGGCAGCTCCTGTAGGTGGTTGGATGCCTCGTGGTTCCCTCCAATGAAGATGGTCAGGACTGGAGCCTTCTTCTCTCCAGAGTAGTATCTGCAACAGAGAAAGCGATGACAAGTTCAAGACTTACATGCTCTTGCTCAAATCTTGCACTTTTAAAACAGGAGAAAAGCACAGAGCACACTGACTTGTAGAAGGTCTGCATCGTTCTGTATTTGGCTGGTACTGCCATGCACTTCATGTCCCCTTCATTTCGCACCGCCTGGAAGTCCCCACAACACAGCAGCAGGTCCACTTTCACCCCTTCCTTGTTCTCCAGGTAGCCGATTGTCTCATAGATCTTGTCCAGCTCACCGTGGCAACAGCCTTCTACTGCGATCTTCATGGTGGACAAACAGGTGAGCCGTGGGGATTCACACTCAGAAGGTGTGGCAGTGCTCAGGACTACCCCGCCACTGAAGCTTGGTTTGCTTTCTGTGCTTGCCTAGGGGCTGTCAGCCTCCACAGTGATGCAAAGTTAAGGCCAAGTGTCCTGCTACTTTGTAAATGATCTTGGCCTTAATGGGGTTCTAGTGACCATTCTGTATGGACACAAATGAAGGGTAAAACATTAGAGAGTGGGCATGATGCCATTCTTTCCACTGAAATGTGTCAGTGGTGATAGGAGAGCCACACAAGTAATACATTATGCATTGTAGTAGCGGAATACACTTAAGTTCAATTACAATGTACTACTGGCAAGTTTTACACGCTGCATTACAGAGCAGAGCATATAAACTGTAGCTACATAATGTACAAGGTGCCATACATATCGTGTGGTAACGCGTTAGATAATCACCCGACACACGGGCTGTGTGAACCACATTTCTCCAACGCCCATGCTAGAACAGAACAAAAGCAGCTAAGAAGCTAAGTACTCACAGCGATGCATGAATAACTGAGGAGTATGTTGGTCCAGTCTGTCACGCCGTAACGTTACAAACTATTTCTCAAAATCATGTTCATGCTAAAGGTTTGCAGAACCAGAACAGAATGAATTTTCCCACCTTGCGTAGACCAGCGAAAGCGCATGCGCCGTACTTCACAAACTTGAGTAAAACGTTTTTCGATCGACGGCAGCATATTCCATCACACATCTGACTGATGCAATTCTCGTATTAATATATGTTATTTAATATGCATCTAAAACAGTTATAATATACAAAAAGGCTCTCGGCGAGTGCATAGACTAGTTTTGTATTTTAGCTCAAGTTAATTTGTCGAATCAGTCACGGGCAAGTCTCAGCTACGTCACATTTATAAACAAAATTTACTTAACTGACAAATCCACTCTCAATCAGAGCTCGCTAAGTTACGTTATTTTGGGAATATTCCAGTTGCTGATGGTTACAGTCGTGCCCAGAACGGAACAATACCTACCCGTCTACCCTTTAACACTTCTGAAGTGTTGCGTGATTTAGCTGTATTTACTTTTTTAAAGCCACTCACAGCTGCTCTGGGGGGCGGAGTGTCTGGAAAGTGCTGCTCCGATTGGGGCGCTCGATCGGGGGAAGAGAGATGGCGTGCTTGTTGGAGGCCCCTCTCCGCATCAGTGTGCTGTCTGTGAGTCTCATACTCATACTTTGGAATAGAATTTTCAAATTTACAGTGCATTCACTCTGACAGTAAGTGGGTAATGTAGTATGCTGTGTCGTATGAAGCGAGCAACTGGCTAAGTCATTGAAGGGTTTAAGTTGCTTGCTAGCCTACAAGCTAAGGGCTTTGCAACATGTAGCATTAAGGCGGTCCACCTACGTAGCTGTTGGTGAGAACGTTTTGAATCCCGGGCTTTCCCAGACGGGCGGTGACATTCAGAATATATTTTGGAACGCGTGCGATCAAAGCAAGAATCCACCTCCTCGACGTTCTCGGTGAAACAAACCAAACGCACTACGTAGCTGTCAGTGTCGCCCAGAATGAGTTAGCAGCTAGCCAGACTGCAAGTGCTGTCACAGGCTGAGGCTCGTTTTGAAAGAATCAAACACCTCAAGGGAATGTGTTGTGGGGAGTAGGTTGTAGTAATGCCCTGGACCCCATTCATTCTGATCAACAGGAATGGTTTGTCCCTAAACGTTGTAGCCAATTATAATAGCAAACTTAACGTAAGCTAACGCGAGTCGCTCCAGATAAGCTATATTGTTACAGCGTTATCTTAGCGAAGTTAAGTCACTAGTGGCTCAACTGTTGAGAAGTTTGTGACAGAGTAACGTTAGCCTAAAGTCGAGCGATTAGTATGTTTGTTGTTTTAGCCAGGTAACAGTGGCTGTCAGGTGTATATAAGTGGATTGTCAAGGCAAGCATACTCAACATTGCAATAGTGGAAACGCCCCCACGTCGTTAGCTGCACGAGTTACTGTTTTTGGTCAAAAACTGCTTCCCTGCTTGCTAGATAGTATTGATGTTACATGTATTGAATAGAGGTCAGACCAGTGGATGGTGGTTCAACATCTCAAGTAGAACTTTCTTTTTAGACCTAGTTAGATAATATGGTAGGTAGGGTTCAATACCATATTTGTATCGAAAATATTAAGTATTTGAAAAGTATCGAAAGTAGCTTTTTAACCTATCAGAAGTAATACATGCTCTTATAAACTCTAAAATGACTATATAGCTATGTGACAGGGCAGCTGTCTGCTCGCTTGCCCCCCAGCTAGGAATCGAGCGTTGGAAATGAATATGACGTTATTGATAACAACCTATAGTGCGGAACTGTGTAAGCTGCATATTCCCGGCCTGACTGATTTTCCCAGTCCGGCCCTGCATGACATGACATGATATTGGCTATAAAGCATCCGCC
>OMLI01059573.1:0-11777 GCA_900302605.1 Rondeletia loricata
GTCTGTTTTCTCTTTCTTTTTTCACACACACAGTAAAATTATCTTTCTCTCTCTTTCTCTCTCTCTCTCACACACACACACACACACACACACACACACACACACACACACACACACACACACATACACACACACACACACACTCACACTGCAACACTGGTCTGATAGCGTATTCATAAACAGAGAGGGGTACATGATGCATTTTTTAGTAGGCCTTATTATATGTATAATTTATATGTATAATCTTCCATGTTGACTTTAGCTATTCTGACACAGCAGTGCAGCCTGTGTTGGAAATTCAATTTCTCAATGGTCTGACCAAAATGTGACTAGGACACTTCTGAGTTTCAAAGCTTTTATTATATTTGCCAATAGGCTCGTATACCTTCAGCAACCACAGGGGTTGTTTCGGGTAACGAGCGCCGCAACATTCACACAGTCCTCCAATATGCTGAGTGACGCTAAGTGTGGGCGTGCTTCCTCTTTAGCAGATGAGTGCTTGTTGTTATTCTGTGGTCAGGCGAGCAAAACAAGTCAAGACCGGCTAGATATAGGGAACTGAGACATCTGTGGGTTAGTTTCCAGTTAACACATCAGGGTCAGACAAGGGTCATAATGTTAATTGTCTGTCTGCACACATCTGCTATATTCATATCGATACAATGTTGCAAAGCACAATAGTATATTTTCCACCACAAGCCTCTGTAACGACAAGAATGATGCAGGTCAATGGGACAGTTGTTATGTCACCTCTCCTCCAAAATGCTCTGACCTTTCCAGAAGCTGGTGAAACGTCTTACACGTCACTACCTTTCCCAAGGGAACCGACGGTGATGATCAGTGTCTCAGATGAGGTTGTGCCAAAACCACACACTGGGCAGGCGAAGCAAACCGTCACCTCTGACTCTGCCTTTACCAAGAGGAAGGAAAGAGGAAATATCAAAAACTCTCTTTCTCTTCCTTATGGTGGACTTTCAGCTCGTCTTCATTAGCGTTCCGGTGAAGCAGATTTAGCTTCCGTCCCATTAAAACCAGGGACGGACGGACACATTAGTTTCACAGCTGGTTGAGGCTCTGCTGCGGTCCAAAGGTGCAGATCATATTCGCCTTCTTCAATTTTGCGCTGAATTAGACAAGCACTCTGAACACATCGGCAGGATTTGCAGGGTAGCATTACTGAGCGTCTCTGTGGCCAGGTCAATCAGCCACACACACACACACGCACACACACACACAAATGCACCACATGTCTGCATGCAAGCAAACCAGCATAGTGTACACATTGACATGACATATCTACGGACAAACAGTTATAAAAATAACTGCATGCACAGCTCGTGTGGGATTGTGTGGGACTGAAATATGAGCTGTATACCCACAACATGCAGCACAGCGTTTACAAGGCGCACGTGTGATACTGCTATTGTATTATCAATCATGTTATCACCACATATGAATCCCACACACCGTCCTGCTGCCTGTCCAGCTGCGTCTTGGCAGTCGATTCCTCTGCTGAGCAGTTTGGGAACACTCAGATCCTCTCAGGTGTCTGCTTTAAGTTCATTCAGCCTTTTACCTGCTGGCCTGAAGAGTACAGGGATCTTCTCTTTCCCTTGCTTGTGCTGACTTTGTGCTGATTTGGAATGGGAAGAGGACAACTTTTCAAAGGGTTCTGCGGGTGCCCCACAGGGTGGAGGCAACCCGGGTGAAAAGCCTGTCAGTGTCCTCATTCAGACCTGAATAACTTCGGGCAGATGACAACTTTTGTCAGCATCAGATAGTTGCATGGCTGTTGATAGGGGGATTTCTCTGATCACGCAAACCCAATGAGACACCAAACTTTCAAGCATAACTTACTGGTGTAAAACAGTGACTGTATGATATTATGTCCGCAGCGGGGGCAGAATGATATGTTTCTGCTGGAAGATTTAAAAAGCTACTGATGACAATACAGTAGCTTTACAGGAGACACACGCTCAGAGTAGAGAGCAACTCTGCTGCCTTGCTTGACTTGCCATTAGCTTGCTCTCCATTGTAACTCACCTGGATCACTTTGCAGTTTATATCTTTAATCTTACACCGTTTACAAAGAAGAAAGAGGTGAAGAGAGGCTTTATTTTTTAATCATGACTTATTCAGGTTATGGACATTTCTAAAGGGACACCCTGGACCATTCAGCTGAAATAAGTGGAGCTGCATTGCACTCTGACTTTATCCATATAAACATGGATGGATGGATGGATGGATGGATGGATGGATGGATGGATGCACAGGGAATCATGTGCATACAGAGGAGCAGACCAGGACACAGAGCCAAATTTACATGTAAAATTCATAGACAGTTTTAACTTTTTAGCCTTATCCAAAAGCCACTGAAAAATCCATTGAAGACAATTTTGAAAAAATGCATGTACCATGTTTAAGGCTCATGGTAGTGTCTCCTTAGAATATAATGTGCATCAATTTATAAAGCATAACATTTGCAAACAAATGCTTTTAGGTCTAATAATTTCAGGCTTACAATTTTAGGAGAGACCAAGCTGTTACTTCTCTAGTTAGGATTACGGCACATTTTACAGCCTATTCTATAAATAGATTTTTGTAATCAGCCACAGTGATTAAAAATGATAATTAGCAGCCAGATTAATTTGTGACTATATAGCACCATGTAGCGTCAGTCATTTTATTTGTTCGGAATCTGTCATTAACCTCTAACTGGCTCAATCATAAATTTTTTACATATTTAATGTTTCTCAGAGAAGCACGTCGGCATTTGTTCTACCGTGTTTGGGTTCTGCTGGCCCTGCATTCTCTCCCAGATGAGCGGCTCTCAAAACATCGGCCCCCTGGATTATTAATATTTATCATTCACACATCCTGCCTCACATTATTCTACAGAATGGGATGAGATTTTGTTTCAGGCCAGAAAAATTAGATGTTATTTATGAAAACAGGGGCGCCGCTGGGGGGAGACAGGTCACGGCGAGGGTCAAGGGTCAACATTTATGCTTGACACACCGCGGCCGCGGCCTCTGACTCAGATGGTGATGAGGTCATCTGTCATCACAATGCCTCTGCTTACTGGTAGGATTTTCTGTACAGTAAGCACAAATAAAAGCCTCTGGGCCAGTCGGAGTAGTAGTGAATAATGCAGCATTCAAACGGTTTTCTACAGAACTATTTATGATGCAATAACTTTCCTAACAACGATGTAAAACAAGCCACGTAGACAGGCCTGAGGCAACTAAGGCAGCTCATTACATTTTTTTATTACATTTTTTTTTACAATAGATGGAATTATTAATTAGATGAGCTTAATTGCCTGTGAGACGAGGAACATTTCTGTTTGCCCAATATCCTTGTCTGGATTTTTTTTTTTTACAGCAGGAGGGCTGCCAACGGCACCCCACTGAGGTCAAAGCATCTGGCAGCTTGTGATTCTCCACTCCATTCTCTCTTTTGTGTGTAAACTCTATAACAGCCACTGGCTTTTTAGAATTCAATTGCCCAATAATTTCCAGATTTGTGCACTTAAGAAACACACTTCCACAGAAAGAGAGGAAGAGTTAATAGTGTTTGCAGGGATTATGATGAACAGTGACTGAGCGACCTTGTGCCCCCTCTCCCTGACGTTGATTTATGAAGCAAGAGTGAAGCAAGAGTGAAGCAAGAGTGATAGTTCTGCCTAGAACTATCACTCTATTAGTCTATTAGTCACTGGAATCTGAGGCAATGACGGAGAAAATCTTGGGGCTGGCCTTTGCTGTGGCAAACTAACCTATTAACCGGATGAGCATGCATGTTATGCATAGACCCGGACTCGGATGATTTGCCTGGAATAAGCCAGGCTATTCCAATTAACCGTGGAGTTTGACGCCAGGGTGAGATCATTTCTCCAGGTTTGTCTTGGGGATTTTATATAGCATGTATTCATACCAGTTTCACACTCGCTCAAATGCACAACGTAGTCTTGTTGTGTTTCCTGCGTTGGGAAGAAGACATACGTTACAAGCCTGAACTGAACTGAACTGACAGCTCTCCCCATTGTGTGTGCAGAAGAGCGGGTCAGGGCAGGACCTGAGCTGACAGGATGACAGAGGTGATGCCTCTGTATAGGAGCGCAGGGCACACACCCAGCCCAGAGGGAGGATGTGAGATAGCCGCCCAGAATCTTGTTTGTTTTCAGTTCTGGGGGGAAGTGGATGGGTTAGAGAACTGGAGATAAGGAAAACAATACGTCATCTGCTCATTTCATATTTTTTAATTAGGTCATCGCACATCTGGGAAATTGATACCCGACAGGCAGTGTTTAGGTCAAAAAAGGTCATACACATTTCAAACAAGTAAGTAAGAGCAATGCATCAGTGACCAAATTTGAGGAGGTATTTTAGAGGAACGTACTACTCTGAGCCCTAAAATCCTCGGTGATGTTGTAGACGGTTGCAGATGTTTCGTCCTGGTTTGTTTATTGTGGGTTGGTCTGTGCACAAGGCCATGACTTTCTCATGATGCAGCCCCTCTCTTACGATTACCGTCCTCTTCCCACCATTGCCGCTGCACGTTCAATCGTAACCCTCCCTAGACCCCCAACCCTTATCCCCATGTTGCCCTGACCACATCCTACATCCACATGTGGGTCCATGTCCTATACATAGACCAGGTGAAACTTCTGGTTCCTCAATAAACCCTTTTCCAACTTAAGCATCCTCCATTTCAGAGGAGAGAGGGTTCAGGATTGAGTGAGAGTAGAGACAAATGGGCAGAAATGGAAATATTTATGGACTGAAGCGTTCACCTCCCTCCTATCCATCCTTCTCCTCTATTCACACAATGACCCAAGGCTTTGTTACAAACATCATGTATACATGTGTGATTTCCTTCCATGTCTTCCGCTGCAGGGCGAAGATAAGTGGTGACCAGTGTGAAACGTAATCATGCTGTCATGTCAGATAATGCCGTTTGTTTCAAAGTTCATCAGACTGAAGCAGAGAAAGGAGGTCAGGTTTGCAGAGTTTGGCGAGCCAGCATGCATTAGTCTCTGTCTATGTCTTAGGTAAACATACTGTACAAATCTGTGAAAATGATTTTTCAACACACCTTTTGTAGTGTTCACACATGCAGTGTTATTGACTTTAATGTTTCTACCATCCATTTATACTGCAGATATGTTTTATAACCTGCAAATCATCTCTGTCGGGTTAAAACCTTGTTAAAACCTTCATGTTTTAACTTCAGTTGAATGATTACATGCTCTTCTATGGGATGAGAAAACTACAACTCTTGGGCTGATGAAACATTTTCACAACCATTTAGATAAACTGAAAAATGCATGGTCATCAAGCTAAAGACTGTTTTTCTTACTTCCTGAAAAGCGGACATTTTGGAGATATGAGGTTTTCACTGCACAACAGCGATATTTAAATTGTCATACAAGAGTAAGTTTGAGTGCAGCATTAGATCATGTATTTATGGACATTGTTCATAAAAGCGCTTGTGCATAATGGGTATATCTGAAATACATACTGTAAGTGAAATATCTGTGTACATAATGTTTTTCTTTCATTTAACATCCCCTTAAAGTGTGCTTAGGGTGAATGTCTGAAACGTGTTGAGAAACATAAATAATATAGGTCTTATATGTCTGATATAATATGAGTAGAACACACACCCCAACAAGGTGAAGATTATCGGTTCATCAAACTACATTGACGTGATAAAACATGCACTCCTCTCTCCATGCAAAAAAAAATGGTTTGAGTGGCCTTCACGATGTTTCTTGCATTAGGAATTTTTTTTTGCTTTGCTCACATTCATAGTTCACACATCTTCCCTGATGATTGGATGACCTCCGGCAACCTTTTTCCCCTAAAATGTTCCTCCTTGACATTTTTTATGCATATTTAATGGAGCAGAGTTCTCCTGAAGCACTGACTTGGCACGGAAGAGTTTTCTAAAATATCACTTGAACGTCTATCAGTCAGGGTCCCTTGAACGAGTTGGAAACTCAGGGAGGGAATGCATTGCCACCCTACAGTTCTTCTGAGCCCGCCATGCCATAGATTTGACCACATTAACACACGTAGGGACACACTCAAACACAACCTGCGGAGTTACTTTTTCTAAATATACTAAATGTGATATGAGAAACTCCCCATCCCTTGTCGCTCTTTCCAGACCTACGGAAAAAAATTCCGTTGTTTTAGTGACTCCATGGCTACCTGCTCTATATTACGTCAACAGACTTGAGGATGTGAGGACCTTGTGCAGAGGTATGTCTGACACAGCCCAGAATTTCCCAAAAGGGAAAAGCCAGAGACACCTTGTCCACCCTGGGACAATGGGAGACAAAAAGGTGTCGCATCATGGCACACAACCATTCTCAGCACTGAGGGATATGCCAGGGAGAGAGAATGAGGCTGCTGAATCAAGCCCAGGTCCAGGCTGTCGGTGAATATCCTGCTGCCTGCCAGACAGGTAGTTATTCAGTGAATGTGTCTGTGAGCAGGACGTGTCACTCTACATGACTTTCAAAGACCTGACTGTTGGGTTGGATAGCTCCTGCTGCTTGCTGGAACACGCTGGTATCCCGACAGAGTCCTGGCACCAACTTCTTCAGAGTGACCCCTCTATGTCGCTGTGATCATAAACACTGATTAAGTCTCTAAGGACAAGCAAAGTGGTTTGTTGTGCTGATGCCAGGAACAAATGTGTGGGCTGCAATGCTGGAGACCCGCCTCTGTGGAGCTGCAGCAGAGAATACAATAGCCTTGCAAGGGTATGTCTGCATGAAATTACACGTATGGCACAAACAAAAAGTTTCATTCCAAAAATGTATGTTTTCATTTTCAGACAGAAATTTAAAACCAAAGAAAATTCTGAGCTTCATCAATCCAAATCTAAAACTGTTGATGATATTTTCAGATATTATTTGTGTTTTGTTAAACGATCTTAAAATAGCTAATATTTACATGTTTTTCAAATTGAGTTTTACTCAAATTGTGGTATCTCACCTTGGAACAAAACTTGGAACATAAAGCTGTTCTGTTATGGAAATACAAGGATGCCGCTGATAGATTACTATTCATAGAGGGTCCCTATGGGAACTAAATGTGGGGCACCAACTCAATAAGGTGCCAGCGAGGCAGAGATCTTCTTAAAGGAGCCCTACCATAAACATTACACAAGCGGATGGACATTCTTAGCGTCTTACTGTAATACAGTAGTACAAAGGAGAGTTTTGTGATGATAGACTCGTCCCCTTATCTATGAGGGGAGCCTCACTCACTGACTTGTGTGCTGCTGCTCTGGATCAACACCTGCTGTCACGTGAGCTTCCTAATGCTGAGGGAGTCACTCTTTCCTTCTGGTAATTAAAAGCAAAGGAATGTGTGTGTGTGTGTGTGTGTGTGTGTGTGTGTGTGTGTGTGTGTGTGTGTGAAGTTGCATGGTGTGTGTGTGTGTGTGTGTGTGTGTGTGTGTGTGTGTGTGTGTGTGTGTGTGTGTGTGTGAAGTTGCATGGGAAACAGTCCCCCAGACATCCTCTGTGTCCGTCTCTCTGTGAACTCTCTCCTGCAGCACATGCCTCTTATTCAATCTACTTAGAAGCAGGAAGGGGAAGCTGAGTGTTTGATTGTGTTGAGGAGCCAAATACTGACCAGTATTTCTCCTGATTACCACCTTTCACGTTAGTATTTCTCCTGATTACCACCTCTCCCATAACATGATTTGTTATGGGAGAGGTGGTAATCAGGAGAAATATGACTAACATCAGTCTGTCAAAATGTACACATGTCAAAGACATTTGTTTACAGCTGAGCTGATTCTATGGCGCTTGTCCGTTCCTTTATTTCTGTACACGTATCTCACTGCAGACCAATATAAGTGGCACAGGACAGATAGAAACCCTAAGCTGTTCGATTGGGGATCAACAAACAGCAACAACGTAAACACATGAACGCAGAACAACATTTTCCTGAAAATCTATGGTCAAATGATTGATTTGTCACTTGTATTTTTATTCCTCAGGTCACATTAAGGAATGTGGCCGGAGAGTCGTGCTGGCCAGCTGTGATAATTCAAGAGAAGGAGAGAGGGGACTTTGATTTATTTTCTCAGCTGAAGACCCCAGGGAGGCTGGTCCACTCTGGAGGACGCTGCACAACCTCAGGACCACACCAGGAATACGTAACACTGCTCTGCCACGAACCGTTCACAAAGTAACACAGCATGAAGAGTGAATGTGTGATCAAAGATGTTTAATGAAGACATTGTTCAAATGCCTGCTGGCATGTCCGATCATCCCGGGTGCTTCCCTCATCATGGCTAACACTGGATTGGGCATTTTCGTTCTACTCTTCACTACAGGGCTATAAAGACAATGTAGTTTCTCCTGACTCTAATTTGAGTTCTATTTTACAGCTTTTAATCCCAACCCCCCCATCCCCACAGGAGGTATTTTGCCTCTTGCTAGGCCGTTATTGCAAATAAGATTTTTTTCTTAATTGACTTGCCTGGTAAAATAAAGGTACATTTTTAAAAAGCTCTGGGAGACTTAAGAGCAAGTGATCATTCCCAGTTCAACACTTTGAAAAATGTGTA
The DNA here is from genome assembly GCA_900302605.1 of Rondeletia loricata. Taxonomy (NCBI): domain Eukaryota; kingdom Metazoa; phylum Chordata; class Actinopteri; order Beryciformes; family Rondeletiidae; genus Rondeletia; species Rondeletia loricata. Next base: position 8,599 of record OMLI01059573.1, read on the forward strand.
GGCTATTCCCCGCTGGACACTGGCTGCACTTGCTCTATGACTGTTGCATACGCCGAAGTGGTTGGCATTGGATATTGCATTGATGGAAATGAACTTTTCATGAATTGATCCCAGGTTCAAAGCCTTCTGACATTGAATTACTATTTTACGTTAAATTAAGTATTATTCTTGGACTTTTCATATGACAGGTCATCAAAAAAGGATTTGTCATACAATGTATGACAATTTGTCCAGCAGAGATGGTTGATTGTTTTACTATTACTGTTGTCTGGAAATATACAACCTAATCCTGGCCCTGAAATTCAGTGCGTTCTGACACCATCTGATTTAAAATCTCTGCCTGGTTTTAGTATTATTCATTTAAATGTGTGTAGCTTATTATCCAAAATGGATATAATTAGAATTTGAGTGTATTGTCCGAAATCTGGCTAACAAATTCAGTTCTTAATAAAGATATGTTTTATAGATGGACATAATGTTTATCGTGCTGACAGACCAAAGAAGGATGGGGGGTTGCCATTTATGTCAAATCAAAATGTCATGTAAAAGTGGTCTTTTCTGAATCTATCTGCAAGCAGCTGGAGTTTCTTGCATTGAATGTGGAAAGTGCCATGGGCTTCTGGATAATGTGGTTGGGTGTTATAGGCCCCTCTGCCTCCAACAATGCCTTACAGTCCTTGATACAACTGTTATCTAGACTCAATTATATTGAAATTATTTAGATTATTTGATCTTAACTGGGACTGTCTTAACCCCGTTTCTGATTATTTTAAATATTTTTGTGATTCAATGAACCCTCCCAGTTGATTAATTCACCCACTCGCCCAAATCATAAATTCCTTGAGAAGTCCGCTTTCATTGACTAATGTTCCGCACAAATATTCAGTTGTTATTCAGATGTTTTCTGCAATGATCTAAGTGACCACTGCATTATTGGTGTTATCAGGAATACCAATGTCTGAAACATTTGAATGAGCAGATTTTTTACTGGGACTTGTTTCATTTGAACTGGAGCAGAATAGAGCTGATCTCAGATGTGGAGTCAGCCTGGTAATTTTTTTATGATGGTTTTTCGCTAATTATAAATATACATGCACCTTTTAGGAGATATATAACCCTTGATCTAGTAGATCTTATTCATGAGCGCAACTTAGCTGGGGCTGAGGCTAGAAAAGTGGATTCTCCCACTGACTGGCTTGTTTTTAGACAATTAAGAAACAAATGTTCCTTTTTAATTAAGAAAGCCAAGTCTGAGTTTTACTTGTCTGTCACCACTGACAACCTTAATGACCCTAGAACATTTTTGAAAGCTAAGTAAGACTTTTGAACATAGGACTCTCAGAGCAAGCAGTTGCTTGGTTCTCTAACTATTTTACTGATAGGTCTCAGTGCATTAAATATGCAGGTCTCTGCTCTGATGTCCTACCTGTCTGCAAAGGCGTACCACAAGGCTCTGTATTAGGTCCGTTATTATTTACTATTTATATAAACAATTTGGGTCAATCTGTGTCAGGTGCTAATTTTCATTTTTATGCAGATGACACTATTATATATTGCTGTGCACCTACCCTTGTTCAAGCCATTGACTTTTTGCAAAGTACCTTCAATGTTGTTCAAAATACACTGCTTCAATTGAAACTTGTTCTTAATGCTGATAAGGCCAGGCTTATGTTGTTTACCAACTCTAGAAACAGGCCACAGAATATCCCTTCAGTGGTCACTCAAGAGGGAAAGGTAATAGAGCTAGTTAGCTCGTAGAAATATCTGTGCATTTTGATCGATGACTCCCTTTCGTTTAAGCCTCATGTACAGCAGCTGGTTAAAAAGCTGAGGCTTAGATTGAGTTTTTATTTTCGAAATAAATTGTGCTTTTGTTTTAATGTTTAAAAAAATGACTTGTGGCTGTCACATTCTTACCTTTGGATTACGGTGATCTTTTATATATGCATACCTCTGCTCAGTGTCTTCAGATGGTTGATACAGCTTACCATGCCTCCCTAAGATTTATTACTAATTGTTAAGCCTTAACTCACCATTGTGAATTATACAGTCGGGTAAGTTGGCCTGCTCTCGCCACCCATAGGATTGTACATCTTCATTTATAAGGCAATTCTTGGCATGGTCCCATCCTATCTCTGTGTTTATATTTGGAGGAAAAGTACTGGTCAATACTTTTTGTGCTCTCAAGATGTTTTTATGCTTTCTGTCCCAAATGTACGTACAGCGCTTGGAAAAAGGGTGTTTATGTATTCTGCACCTTCTGCCTGGAATATGTTCCTGAATTACTTAAAACTTAATGAGTCAATCAATTCGTTGGAATGTCACTGTTTTTAATTAGTTTCTCAACTGTGTAGCAGATTTTTCTTTTTAAAATGTTTTGTTAGTCTATGCTGTATTTTGTATTCTATGCTTTTATTGTAGTCTGTTCTGTTCCTGTATTTGTTTTTATTGTAGTCTGTCTGAAACTATGTTTCTTATCTGTGCTGCTGCCGATCTTGGCCAGGTCATCCCTTGAAAAAGAGGTTATTCATCTCAATGGGACTTCCTGGTTAAATAAAGGTTAAATTACAAAAATAAATAGAATAATAATCAACAACTGGACTGGGTCTTGATTGGCTCCCCTCACTTATCAATTGCTAAAAATCTTTCCAGTCAGGCTAGTTTGCAGCATTTGAACTGGAAAGGCTCCACTCAGCAGGTTTACCTCATTTGAATCAGAGGAGCTGCTGTTGTCGGCCAATCAGGGTCCAGTATTGTGAGGGCTTAGTCTTCAAACTCATTGTATCCCCCGCCGACGAGTCTGGGGATACTATAGATCAGCGATTGTCATGCGTCCGCCGCAGACACTTGCTTGTGAATGCTCTACCAGTCATATGTCTTTCAAATTTTAATAGCACATTTATATGGCTTTGTACTCGGCGCCAGACGAAATTTGTACAAATATCTTAACATTTTACCATTTTATGGGGAAAAACATTGAGATTTTGGCCTATTTAGGCACATATTCCACCGTTAACATTCTAATTCTTGCAAGCTTCAACCGATTGGCTTGAGATCTTCAGAGAACATTGGAAGTGCTACAAGGACGAACCGCATTGAAATTCAGCACCACCCCATCTACGATGGCAGAATGCCAGGGGTCAAAATTCAAATATTGGGGTTTTGTCCAATATTAACAG
>OMLI01059590.1:0-21732 GCA_900302605.1 Rondeletia loricata
TATAGTGCGGAACTGTGTAAGCTGCATCGCATCTATGACACTGTGTGTCCTGGTTCTAATGCAAACAACCTTTCCTTTTCTGCATCGGATGCGCTGTGTGATTCAAAAGTTGTTTATTAAAACAACATTCTCCTACACTGAACAAAAATATAAACGCAACACTTGTTTTTGCTCCAATTTTTCATGAGCTGAAATCAAAGATCTAAGACTTTTTCTATGTACACAAAAGGCCTATTTCTCTCAAATTAATACCATTAATACCTGCACATTTTAGAGTGGCCTTTTATTGTGACCAGCCTAAGGCACACCTGTGCAATAATCATGCTGTCTAATCAGCATCTTGATATGCCATACCTGTCAGGAGGATGGATTATTGTGACCAGCCTAAGGCACACCTGTGCAATAATCATGCTGTCTAATCAGCATCTTGATATGCCATACCTGTCAGGAGGATGGATTATCGTGACAAGCCTAAGGCACACCTGTGCAATAATCATGCTGTCTAATTTATATTTTTGTTCAGTGTATTTTGTGTGTGAAGGATTTTTTCTTTTTGTCGTGGTATCGAAAGAGTTATCGAGTATCGTGTATTTTAACTGGTATTGTATCGAAGTTCACAGTTCTGGTATCGTGACAACCCTACTACATGGGGTCTATCTGTGCACATCCCTGCTACTTACTGTTGCTGTCTAGAGTACATGTTTGTATAACCTTAACACCAATGCATATGGCCTTGTACTGTTTGAATGTGTACAGTGCAGTTGTATATATTTCAGTCAGGAACACTCTCGTCATGAAGTTAAAACCATTATTGTATGAATGGTTATACAGTTGTGTTTAGCGGTACAGGTTCTGCTCCCCCCCACAGGGGTATGCAGAACAGAACCCAGAAAACAAATATCATTGAGATATGGAATATACATAATCTCAAGAGACAAGCCTACAGAAACATACGATCGCAAGTGTATTGATTAATAAGGAACCAGTCAACAGCAGCGTGTGGCAGGTATGAGGAATGAGGAGCTGACAGCTTAAATGGACCGCCTTGTTTGAAGTGAGAGAACGTGATTGGTGTTTGTTTGGATCAGCTGATGATCAACTGATGTGGTGCGCATGACTTCCGTGTCCTGCCGGAGCTAACGCGATGCTTCATTAAGCCTCACTCTATTGAGTCAAACTGCCAACAAATCTAGGACTAAGATTCTCTTCTCTCTATACAGCTTGATGATGATGATCATAAAACTGACAGAAATACAGGTTGAGAATTTGATCCTGAGATTTCTATGCACATTTTCATGACAGTGTCTGTGAAATCCATTTAGATGCAAATGGTTGACCCACCCACCCATCCATCCATCCATCCATCCATCCATCCATCCATCCGTCCATCCATCCATCCGCTCTCTTCCTTTCAGGTGCTGTTTCGTCAGCAGTTGTTCGGGGTCTCTGCATCTGAGGGTCTGCGTCAGCTACAGTCAGAAGGCCTCAGGAACCTGTACAGGGGCCTGCTGCCTCCCCTGCTACAGAAGACCACTACTGTAGCCATCATGTTTGGCCTGTAAGTAGCTAAAGTAATGTGAGCCCACGATAGGTCTTTACATAGACATGTTCCAGCATTTGGGCTACAATATGATTAGAAGGTGTTAATGTTGTATGATCATATTTTTCCACCGTGTGCATGCTCCAGAATACAGCATGGTTAGTAGGGACAGCACTGTTACAAGTGTGTAGGTACTGAACATTTTTCAGACATAGAGGATATTTTTCAGCAGTATTTATTTTATGACAGATAAAACATTTTTGGCAGTCCAGCCTTTACCTGCGTCTGTGGATAAGAGGTCCGTGTTATATAGGGTGTTTGTGGGTCTCAGGTGAAACCATTCAAGTCATATTCTTATCAATTGGGTTCACATCAATACATATTAATAGTATGCATACAGGAAATCATATCAGTAAAAGTACAAATCAATGTACATTTTCAAAAGGCATCAAAGATCAATAGGGTATATACAATAACCCATTCAACCTACTTTTGAATACACATTTGAAGCAAGGACAACACACTGGCCATTGATCTGAGCACAGCTGCCAACCTACAAACAGTTTTTGGACATATAGCTACTGTATATAGACATTTGTTAACTGCAGCCTGTCGGTTCTGTGTGCTGAACCCCAGTTACACACTGTAATCCAAGTAAAACAGGAATTTGGCCTGCGCTCCTGAATTATTGGACAAATACCTTTTGTCTCTTTGTTTCTGTTGTTTTCCCTTGTCTCTTACACAATTCAAAGAGTAGGTAAGTCAGTAGAACCAGATACATTACCTTGGAGAACAGGGAAACAAACAACTGATTTGTTTTACTGTAAGACTATATGGTTTGCATTCCTAACATGGACATATAGCCCTCCTAATTGTGGTAGTAAAGCCTTGCTGACTTTACTGTAGTAATATGTACAATATGTGACGTGCACAGCTGATGGCGGTAAGGTGAAAGGTGGATTCCTTCAGCATTAGTTGTGCTGTGATTTCTGTTGATTGTTGCCTGGGTTTTGTTTTCTTCCATGAGAGCAGTTTGATTGTACTATAAATCTTTCCTAACATCACAAATCTGTCTTGTAATTGATTTTATGGTGTCACCCTAGATATGAAGACTTCTCTCGTCTTCTGCCTCGCCCCGAAGGAGTGCCAGAGCTGCTGACACGCAGTGTGGCTGCAATCCTGGCAGGTAACAGGTTTACATCAAATCATAAGAAATTACTCAAGCACACTGGTATTCTTGCTTCTTCACCTTATGTGGAAATAATTGCCAACGTTTCGGTCACAGGCCCTTTTTGAAAAAAGCCCTGATGAAGGTCTTGTGACCGAAACGTTGGCTCAAGAAAACAATTGTCATTCAATGTCAAATTCGTTGTCACTAAACTAAAAGCATATACCTTTTCCAAAAGGCACAGCTGAAGCTGCCCTCACCCCCTTTGAGCGAGTGCAGACCCTCCTTCAGGACCCCAGGCACCACAGCCGCTTCCACAACACCGCCCACACCTTCAGCTTCCTGCTACGCTCAGAGCATGGCGTGCGGGAGTGCTACCGTGGCTTGGTTCCCATTCTGCTCCGCAACGGCCCCAGCAACGCCCTGTTCTTCGCCCTGCGGGGCCCTCTGAAAGAGCTCCTCCCAGAGGCACAAGGCCATGCCACGCACCTCCTCAATGATTTCATCTGCGGCGGTCTGCTGGGGGCCTTCCTGGGAGCCATGTTCTACCCGCTCAACGTGATCAAGTCCCACGCCCAAGCCCAAGTCGGAGGCGGGTTCCTAACCGTCCGGGAGCTCCTATCTGCCATTTTGAAAGAGCGTGGGGGGAGGGTGGCGCTGCTGTATCGCGGGGTGCACCTCAACTGTCACAGGTCGATTCTGTCGTGGGGGATTATTAATGCCACTTATGAGCTGCTGCTGAAAGTGCTGTGAAGAGGAGGGGACAGTGTGGGGGAACAACACATTTTCTTGCATGCATTTATAGTCTAACATTCAATCGGTATTTATATAGTAGGCAACTCTACTATGAAAGCAAAACATGCAAGCCACTTCCACGCCCACGAGGCGGACAGTATTTTCGAGCATAGCGTTGTCAGTGGACATTCACTGTAATGGTACGTTTTCACAGGTTCCGTCATTTCCACGCTTCCCATTCATTTTCTATGTGCAATGCATTCTGGTAGCACCACGGCGAGTTTCCAGAGGCGGTACGTCACTTTGGCTGCTCCACATTTGGTCAATCAATGGTGTCCAACATGGCTCGCCGCCTCTCGAAACTCCCGACCCTCGTGAACAAACTTTTAAACTAGCTGTTGTAGATCTAAAATGAATCAAGATTCAGCAACTGCATGGCCTATTTCTCGCCTCAAATGCTTTCAGAAACAGATTTCGGTGGACTGAAACCAAGGACAGCCCAACGAGTGGTGCGTTCCACCAATCAGGTGCAGCCTTCGGTCCATGGCAGATTAAAGTAACTAGGCTATGCAAACCATCCTGTGTTAATACACAGCTACTGCTCATCCAAAGTTTGAAATAAACCCAGGAAGACGTTACATTGGGTTTTAATATTTGGTAGGAATTTGTGTGTATGTTTCAGGGAAGGAGATCACTTGTCAATCATCTATCGGGACACCGTTATTTCAGTGGCACTCCCATGAAGCGGCCAAGATTGGGAAGCAGCGCGATCCCTTCCGTCAAATGACGCCCCTGTGAAAATGTACCATAAGTGCTTCTGTCTAAACTGTGAATGAGGGATTTAAATTATGTAGTTATGACTCCCAACCACACCACCACTACCATCATCTCCACCACCATGACAACCACCACAACAAAAGTTCCTTTAAGGATAAGGGAGTTGGGAAAACATGTTGGCTGTAGTCTCTGCTGCCCCCTTTCTGAATAATGCTTCGCTGCCTACCAAAATTCATTTATCTGCACGAGAGAGGGATAAGATCAGTGCCAGGCCCTTTTCAGTAAATACCTTCACTACCAACAGGTCACACAGGTGATGCCAGAATCGCGCCTCTACAAAAAAATGTTGTTTGTGTTTGCAATGAAACCCTAAAAAATGAATGACTGCACATTTCTCAGCCGCATCTTAGGCGTCCTTTTGGGCAGGCTCTTTGAATTGATTCCTGGCTGTGACCACAGGCCTTTTCCACCTTGCCTTGAAAAAAACATGCGCACACAATCTATTTTTCCATCACCCATACTTAATCCATACGCATGCACGATCATTGTATTGTATTGTATTGTATTGTATGGTAGCACACTAATATGAATGCATTCCACAAGTGTGAATGGGCCTTAAGAGGAAAAGCTATAGATTCCTAGTAATGTTTGTAGGGACAATACTGAAGGTCACACTTCACTGAGACAACTGGAAATAACTTTTCTACCTTTTCTCCCAGCTTTGACCCCTGCCCTCGTTACTGGTACAGCTTACTGGTGTTACTTATCACTTAATGGTAATATTGCCGATGTAGGAATTAAAGGGTATTATTACTGTTGCACACATGGTAGCTAAATGTAAAAAATTGAAAATGTAAGTTTGTAAACCTGTTGGATATAGATTCAAACCATAGAATGGTCTGCACTAATATGACTTTCTCTACTTGAATGCCTTGCTTTCTTGGGAACAAACATACTATGAAGCACAGCCGTAGAAAGCTAAAACCTCAGTGTATATTTATCTTTGGAGGAAAAAAGTGTCCATCTATACAACATCATGTTGTCTTTTAAAAACACCTGTGCATGTTTTTTTAATAAGTTCTGTTCACCCTAACAAATCAGTGCGTGATTGGGTGTGTATATGTTTGATTTGTCATGTAATTTCATGCCATTGTTTTCATACAGAAAAGGATGTAAAAGACTGATAAACGGGTTGTGAGAGAATGCTTAGTACATCAGGAGGTCTGTATGTGAAAGTTTGCTTTGTGCTCAGTCAGTGAAAATGAAAGTCATAGACACACCATTAATATTACTTGTGTTGTTTGTATTTACTACATTGCTACTTGTATGTTTCATTATTTAATGTGAGTGGAATGCTTTGGGTGAACATGAGCACAAGTGATTTGTCTGTCAGTGTATCTAGGCCTGTTCTCATTAGCATAGTAGTTTGATATGTTTTACTTCCTCTTGCTGTGTGATCAGTTGATAATGCTGTTACATGGGATATTGCATTAATGGAAAACCGTACAGACAGTGAAATTCTTTAGGCTTCATTATAATCATCAGTTTCATGTGTTAGTTTCCCAAATGGATGTCCTATTTATTCCTAACTAGTAGTTATATCAGCTATAGCCCAATTATGCACTGCAATCTTTATGTGATTAAAAAAACATGTACAAATAGGAAAACCCACCCTAAAAACGAATACACTAATTTATTCCATAATACGCAACTCAAACAATGTTTTTGAACAAGAACAGCTGTCTGCTAGAAACCAAAGAACCAAGACTGTGATGTCATCAAGTGACACCTTACTGCGTGTACCTGTACCTGCTCTATTGACAGTGAATGGGAGATTGGCTTTGTGGACATGTAGAAAATATGTTTGAAATTTTGCACCCAAAGGGGCTTTATTTGATTCAGTGGTAACAGTTATAAATCTAATGGCTGCATGATAGTGTCTACAAAATGTTGAACTTTAAGGCATATAAACAAGTTTTCAGCTCGAAAAATGTGATTTATAGTTTGATTTCACTTTGATCAAAATGTGTTTGACTGCCTTTCTATGTATATGTAGTGTGTGTGAGAGAAGAAGAGATAGAGATTTACGATACTTTACTCATACTTGTTAAGGACCGCTAAATAGTTTGTGTTAAGCCATAGACGCCTGTTTAGTACGATTTTATCCCGGGGACCCCCACCTGAGGAGATTGTTAGTTAGATGTGATTTCGTACAGAAGTTATACTATACTATAGCAGGAGACATAACACTGGGGAGAGCGAAACCTCTGATCAGAGGAGTCATAATCATTTTCATGTGCTGTTCTCTCATTGGTGTAATTGCCAGTAAATGAAATACGATTTAACTGTTCCTTATTTGAACTGGACCCTCTGGAGTCCACGTAAGGGCCATTTATTTGGACAATCAAATTGTAGTATGTACATGATTCTCTTTGAGGTGATTGATGTATTATAGATGTATAAGGAACTATCATGTGGCCGGTTAGCTCAGTTGGTTAGAGCGTGGTGCTAATAACGCCAAGGTCGCGGGTTCGATCCCCGTACTGGCCAATAAGGTTTTATTTTCTATTGAAACAGAATTTCTGTGGTTAAAATTGTCACACGTGCAACGTTCAGCAGCAAGCGCGCGTTAGCATTTAGCTAGTTACCTTCATTACAGAAAATTAGCTTTCTCACACGCACACTAGTTGTGGGATGTTGGCTCAAAGCGTGACTTAATTCTGTCGTTCCTCGTAGAGCTACGAAAAGGGCAAACGAATAGGTCATCATCCATCATGTCTTCATCTATCCTTTTCACTGAAGGGTACAGGAACACCCCCCGCTTAGTAGATATTTTATGATCTATGTTACTGGCTGTCGCTAGCAGTTGGGGTTCCATGGTGTAATGGTTAGCACTCTGGACTCTGAATCCAGCGATCCGAGTTCAAATCTCGGTGGAACCTAAATGTTTTCTTCCTTACCACACATTCATGATGCAAGAAAAACGTCATTATTTGCCCTCTGATACAACAATTCCCCCTTAGCTTTCCACAGGGAGACCAGGGCACAGAATCAGCTACAGAACAGCACTGATTGAGTTGGTAGGGATTCAGTGTCTTGCTCAAGTCCCTCCATAAAAATCAGACTATATCCAAATGCCTTCATTTCAACAGCTATTCCAGCCACACGACTTGTGCTCCTTGCACTAAACAAACACTATTAAACAGGAAAACCCATCAGAATTAATCTCTACAATAGACCTGCCTGCTTTATTTTCAGTTAAATGTCTAATTTCAACCGAGCCCACTAAGAAGCATAAATCCATACAAACCATACACACTTTTTCCTAATTTAAACAATAAAAGGTCACTTTTGTTGAAAAATATTTTAATTGGAATCGTATTCACAATGTGCTTTATAAAAACTGTAAATCAACACCACAGATCAAACTTTGTTTCTATGCTAGAGAAGAACGTTTTTTTTTTACATTTTCCCAGATACAAGATAAGTCAAGTTCTTGTCACGGTCTCTTTTCTCTAGTCTGCAAACCTGACTGAAGCAGTAGTAGTCTGTTACACTCCCACCACAGTTGCTGACAACAGTGAACAATTATAGATCTTGGCTTTTTTTTGGGAAACGTTTCTATACTGATACCTGTTCTGATAGCGGTCCGAAAACAATACTTTTAAATAATTTTCTTTGTTAAAAGTAAGTACATTACATTATGCAGCAAATCAGTTTCTATATAACATCTGCACACACCATCTGGTCAATTCAAATGGCTAGAAACGAGAAGAAAACTGAGTTCTCAATGTAAGAATCCAACTTATTGAAGCCTTTCGATCAGTTTGACACTGAAAGTAGTTATGGTACCAGCCAGGAAATATTGTTTTTTTTATATCCAGCTCTGGAGAAGAGGAACCATTTTAGCCCGGGCAGGTAACCCTATCACGAGGAGGTACTGGGAGTAATCTCTGCCACTGCTATAAACATACAGATTTTATGAGGCTTTCCAGGAAATATAGTTTTTTTGATACCCAGCTCTGGAGAAGAGGGACCATTTTAGCCCGGGCAGGTAACCCTACCACGAGGAGGTACTGGGAGTAATCTCTGCCACTGCTATAAATATACAGATTTGATGAGGCTTTTTACATTGAAGACCTATATCAGGAGTCAAGGCCCCAGGCTCTTGGATTTTGACAGTCATTTTATACTTTTTGCAAAACGTTAGGTAAGAGGGTTTGAATTTAAACAGCCAGCATGAAAGACATCCTCACAATGTATTACCTCAGCAGCTGTTGGACAGACAATGGTGCGTCCTGTTCGCTTCCTGTTTATTTGAGCAATTTCCTTTTTGGCAGATATGAATGGTAACTCGACTGTAGCTTATACTGTTCCTATAACTTAACTCAGCAGTTGTATTATATGGTGGCCGACGGGTACAAACGCACTGCAAGGGCCCAAAGCAATTGCATTAAGAGAAACGCGCTGCAACTTCAGCAACGATACAAATTCAAAAACACATACGAACATCCAAAGCGAATACAACAATGAAAACGTGCCGCAAAAGAAGAAACGCGCTGCAGAATGCCAGAACAACTACATTAAGAAGAAACGCGCTGCAGAATGCCAGAGCAACTACATTAACAGGAAATGCGCTGCAAATTCAAAAACACATGCAAACCACGAAAACAAATGCAACAGAAAAGCGCTCCAGTCAACACAACGGATGGCTGTGACCTCAAATGCCTCCGTCTTCATTTTTACATTTTCTTCTTGGATGTTGCTGCCCCCTTTTGGTGGGAACTGGATCCTGTATTTCTGAGAGCAAGAAAGAAGACAAATATATATATTTAAAAAACAACAGCAACATTTGATGCGTCTATGTGTAAAGACGTTTATTTAACTGTTATTTTCATTTATTTTACTGATCCTTTATTGTTGTTGGCAACCGAGGCACTTACTTAGCCACTGTGTCTGGAGTTTCTGGATTAAGTATGACCACTTCCTCCTCTTCGCTGTCAGATATCACAACCACCTCTGCTTTAAGGCAAACCAAATCACAAAATGATGTGCTCAGTTTCATTTGACAGTTCATTCAAAACAAATCAATATAATGTGGCCTACACACACCCACACACAGATTAATCCCTCATCCTAAAAACAATTCACACATTTTTAAAAGGCAGGGTGAAAAACGATTTAAGATTTTAATATGTTTGGCCCATCCGCCTGCTGGTTTGATATTGGGCTACTGGCAATTGGAACAATTTTACTTTGCGCTCTCTCTCTTATGTGAATGTGGTTGTATACAACTTTTATGTTTGTGTTGATGCTCTTTTCTTGGCCAGGTCTCTTTTGAAAAAGAGATCCCCGACCTCAATGGAACTACCTGGATAAGTAAAGGTTAAATTAAATCAAAATAAATTACCACTTCTGCTCTCTTCCTTCCCATGTTGTCCCTGTTCCATCATTGTCACTTTTTCCTCCTGTTCTTCCTCGTCGTCGTCATCATCATCCTCCTCCTCCTCCTCCTCTTCCTCCTCCTCCAGTCCCCAGGTGTTCTGCAGCCCCTCCCCTACCTGGCCCATGCCTGGGGCGGGCAACACCGGGGATGGCACCCTGGCATAAACAGTTAAGGTCCAAAAAGGGATAAAACACGAGGAAGGGAGAAAACAGACCTCACATACAGGTGGAGAGATGGAGTGAGTAACCTAAAAGGTATTTTCTTGGTAGAACATGGTAATACTCCCATGTCTCTTGGTGCTACTTTTTTTTTTTTTAGATAAATCAAAATATTGTGTATCTTTGTATTGCTATATGCTAATTGGTGGAAAGAGCACTGGGTTATTGTTATGTGACGAGACACATTCCTTGTTTATGCGTGGCAATACTCTTCTGATTCAGGCTCAGGCTAGGATACGTTTGAGGCGGGGCCTTGGCTCTCTGGACAATGTCATTGGCTCTTTCTGTGACATCTGTCATCTCCACTGGAGTCTCATCCATTTTCAGTGCTGTGATTCGCTCCCGGGGCGTAGACTCTGCAAAACCACACCTACCACCCTCCTTCCTGGAAAGTTAAAAAAATATATATAAATGACAAATCAAAAAGACACACTGATGTTAGGGCTTACACTAGTGGTATACATCTCCACTTCCACAGCTCAGGACTTAGGTATGGCAATGTACTGCAACTACTCACCTGGCTTTCTTGTCATTCTCCAAGGCTTTGGTGATCAGCTCTGTGATTTCAGACACTTTGACACTGGCAATCTTACTGCATCTTAGAACCTTCAACACCGCAGATAAACATGTCATCGGTCAAAAACGATTTTCTCTCCTTTTTCCCCTCTTGAGATTAAGTGCTTTGTTAACTTCACTCGTGTTCTCTGTTTCTTGGATGGCAGTAACACCTGTCAGTGTCAATTCACCTGTTCTTTCAGCAACATGATGCCGCCGCTGGACTGGATGGAGCAGATTTCTCTGTGTTTGTTCATGGCCATCATCAGCAAGCCGTCCATCACGCGCTCCTCCTGCTCACACGGGTCGACCAGCAGATAGGTTCTGGGGAGCGAAGAGGAAGTGGAGGAGAAGACGGGGTATGAGGAGGCAATTGATACGGAATCAATTATATCTGTGCTTGCCCCTTTCAAATAAACCAATAAAATAAGTATGACAAAAGGACGAGAGAGAATTTAAGGGAGGGAGAGGCAAGTTCAGGGGGGGGGGTCCCTCTTTCCTGGGGAAAATCCTCTGCTGCACAGGAAGTGATGCGTTTTACGTTAACGGAAGCAACAACAGCGGTTTGTTTGGAATAAATATAAGGTAGAAGAAATATAAGAAGCCACAGTCTACACTGAGTGTCTTTAGTATTACAGTATGTTGGGCCAGTGCCTACACTGAGTAAAAAACACCAAAGCAATGACCGCTTATCACCAAAGGTTTTAGACTGGCCTTACCCCTGTTGGAAGAAGGAGAAGCTGACACAGATAGGCATGTGGTAGATGCTCAGAGGAATAGGGTCTCTCTCCTCTGGACTGTACTGAGGGAGCACAGGAGCAAATACACTGTTACAACCGGGGCAAAGTGTTACATAGAAATGTGTGTTATAAAATACACCGTTTTGGCACAAGCTACAACGTCAAATCTGTGGTGCAACACAGATGATAACTGTGAGGTCATCGCTTCGTTTTTGACCATTAAAACGCATGCAAACATTCCCATTCAAATAAAACAGTGTTCATGAATTAGCCAGTGCTCATCTGTAGCACACCGAGAACATTCCTATTAGGTAATATCAGCTTTAGGGACTTCAAATCTAAAGTCACAAAATTCAAACGACAAAGCAGTTCTGTACTTTGAGCAACATGCATTTCCTAGTAGATTGAGTGAAACAGAAATAGTGCCTGCTGTGGCTGCTGCCAACTCACCACGGTGACTTCCTCTCCCTGGATACCGACGTCAGGGCGTCTGAAGTGGCAGAGCGCGGTGATAGCGGCTATACTGGCAGCATCCATCAGGTTCCCATCATGATTCAACATGTGAACATCCACTCTGATCTGCCATACCTGGACACAGACACACACAAACACACATCCACATCATCTACATTACAACTGGCAGGATAAGTTGATACGCTTTCTCTCTCTTTCTGTCTCTCTTTTGGAGTGTGTGTGTGTGTGTGTGTGTGTGTGTGTGTTTTACCTTCTCTCCAGACACCACACACAGGGACTCTGTATCAATGCACTTGGAGTTCCTCAAGCATCTCTCCAGCTGCCTGTTTAGCTTCACTGATAACTCAGACTGCCTGTAGAGAAAGACGACCCACAGCCGCATTACGTACTGCTGTCTCTGCCCAACGGTTTGAATAAACCAACCACGTTTCAGACAACAGGCCTAGTCTTTTTATAGGTTGGAAACGGTATTCATCTTCAAGAGAATAAGATAAGAAGAAAAGTACGGCAGAAAAAGAGACGCTCAATGCTTATCCGTAAGAGACTCACACGAGTGTAACATGGTGAAAAACAAGACATAATCAGTCCGATGTGCAAGCAGCAGTAAATATATTATTCGTTTTTCCCCCACCTGCCCAGTTCAAACGCTGGCGAGGCCATGGGAGACAGCTCTATGTTGAAGAACATGATTCCTTCATTTGGCCGGCTCTCTTTAGGGGCCACCAGCTCACAGGACACCTGGGCCATGACCCTGCACAGTGGGACAGATTGATATTCCATCATCTTAACATGACAACGGCACAGTATTGACTAATATTGATTTTCTCTGACGTGTATTTGTGTATTTATAAGGTAGGCCAGTTGTTTCAGAAGTTGTGACCCCTTCATGGTTTCCAGGGATAACATGCAAAGGGTTTAAAACATCTGGCTTAGAAGTTCACCTGGTCTTTCCCAGATCCACAAAGCAGCATCCATAGTCAGTCCCAAACTTGATCTTTATGTTTCTGTAGTCGTAGGTCTGCCGTCCATCCAGACGCTGTAGGGAAAGTATAGGTGAGTGTAAATGGAGAACTCCCTCCCCACTAAAACAGGTCTTGTGCATCAGCAACTCTCCCCCAAAGCCTGAATCCATAAACCTAAGTCTCTAGACGTAGTCAAGTAAACCTCTCTGAAACTGTAATGCTGCTTTGAGCTTTAACAACCACATGCAAACATGGCTGCTGTCACACTGTCCCCAAAGTCAGTCTTCAATTCACTGCACAGCAATTCCACCGAGTTCTTCTTCATTACAGAGACAGATTCTTGATTCATTATACAAATCTAGACTAAACCTTCCAATAGACTGGTTTTTCCTTTTTGGGAACATAAGAACACGGTAATTACTGCTTCAGATAACAGAATCAGTCAGTGTTGCTGTAAGGAAGCAGAGTCCCAAGACTAGCAGAGTTAACCTGAGTCAATAGATAACACTAGCCACAACGTCCATGTTCAGCTATTAGCCCACCTTTTTCCCTTCGATAGCTTTAAGCAGGAAGTCCCGCTCACAGTTAGACAACGGTGTATCCCTCATGTTGTGTGTCTTGCGTGACATATCAATTATTTTATTCACTACTATACGGCAACTACTTCAACAAGCATGTGGCCACCATCAATATTTTGTGAACTCCGCCCCGGAAGTACATAAAACATGTCCCACGTTTTTGTCCATACGTCTCGCTTACAATACTTGTAAAATGGTAATGATAGCCTATGTGTGTGCATTTATTATAAACCAGAACATCTTACTGTGGGCGTACAGCATTTATGAGTAAGAGTATAATAGCACATGAATAGAGTTTACTGAAAAGAAGCTCTTATTTTCAAATGTGGGTAGAGAGCGGCTTTCTGATGCCCTAAAGTGCTCCTCTTAAGCTCGTATTTTCGGCAATCCCATTCGTAAATAAGACTTGTCTCTCATTCGAGTGGTTTTGGTCGACAATAATTACAAAATAGACCCAGTAACAAATGACTGTTATTTTATTTTAGAAATCAAGCGGCATTTCCCCCATTTCCGTTCGTATTTTCACTTTGTTGGGTCGTTCATGCGCTCTCATGTCATAATTACTATAATTTCGACAGCACTTGAAGGCAGCATTCGCGCTCTGCATCTACGCATGTCCAGTTCCAATGAATCGCTCAGCCTCTCACAGCAAAGCACACTGCCGTTAGCCCGCTGTCACCGACGGTCCCCCAACCGTGAGCTGTCTTCTTCCCAAGCGTACACGGCAGGCCTCAATATCCCGATACTTTAAGTGGGTCAAACGCCGAAGATAGTCCCTTTAAAATATTGCCAAAGCGGAGAAGCATATATCGAACATTTTCCTGCAACAACTGAACGCGCAAGGTTTGTTTGTGCTCATTCATTCTGCATCCTTCCCTGACTACTGTATGACATCATGGTAGCATAACCGCTAGTTAGCAAGCTAACATTTGCCATCCTTTCATTTTCTGCCTAATAGTTTTTGCAGTCTAACAAAACATTGTTGCTCATTCACTTCCCTTACTTCAAGATACATTTAATATGTTGTGTTGTTTAACTTATGTCAGAACATATTTTATTTTTAGTCTCCTTGATGTAACTTTGTAAGCCCATTCGTTTACTAGCTAAGCTTCTATTATGCTAACGTTGGCTGTTTGTGATTGGCGCGCCGTCCAGCTAGCTTAGTAGCTAGCAGAGCAGGTGCTGTAGTCAAAGCTATTGATCTAGAGTTTGGACATTGCAGCGTTTGGTGGCAGCCATGTTGGCTCCACAGTCCGGTCCCATGGCATTTTCTTGGTAACCAGTTGATTCCAGCAGATCTTTCTCATCATGGTGATGTTAATGAATGTTAACGTTTGTCCTAGAGGCCGGTAAGGGATGTGACCCGTAGTACAGTCTGTCCAAACTGTACAGATGGCCCTGGCTGTAGCCCGTACTGTTGGAAGAGCATCCCATTAGCCTGTCATAAAGAATGTCCTAGTTGAGATTAGTAGTCACTGCCAGCTGTCAACTATCTGGAGATACTTGTCTAGCTTCACTTATCAAAGTAGAGTGCCACAGTTGATTTACAATTTCTGGAATCATTATTGGGAAAACATCAAGTGAAATGTCTTTGTTGACACCCGCTCGTCCACTCACCTCTAGCCCGAACGACCTCAGGATGTTGCTGGTAGTGGTGGTGCACGACTCCCAAATTTCTGTTGTCGCTTCCGACTCTTATTCTGATTGTGTGAGTTGCCGGAATCGACTGCTATAGATTAAACTATAGGAAGCTACACCTGAGAGCACTGTGTGTGGTCGGCACCCAAAAGGCTAAACCGTGGTGTCTATTTCGTGAGGGAATAGCCTAAAGCTAATTCACAGAAAAATAAAAAATCAGAATAATGTTGCAAGAGCAACAATGACTTTGCACCAATTTACCTTTAAATGGATGGATTGGAGATAACTCACCCCTTATTTCTACTACCCATTTTATCATCTCCCCCCTGTGTTGATCACGCATCGTTTTGATCCTCCTGCATTTGGTAATGTTAAAATATAACAGCTCCGCTATGGGGAAAGCTTGCAATTAAAGTTGATTAAGACTTATTGAAAAGCATCCTGCTGTGCTGTCTGTGTTCCTGGTTTCTCATTTCCAGCTGCTCTGTGAACAATAGTGAACAGGTGTGGCCTGATCAATAGGAGGTCAGTGAAACTGTCCCTGTGTCACAGTTCTCTGTGAAATATACCATTATTCAGGCCAACATCTTTCATGGATTTAAAAGCATATGGAGCATGCACACACACAACAAACACACACACACATCTTATGCCAATAGTCAGTCATGCATTTAAAGATAACAAATTTGGATCAGTCAGGATGTGTAATGAGAAGAAATGGAAACGTATAAAAACTAAGGAAGCTAGTTGTATGCTGCAGAATTCAAAAGCACTGATGTTTCTGGCATCTACTCAGAGGGAGTCATGTATGGTGGGAATCCATTACCAGAGGAAGTGACAGAGGTGTTTTTAGGTAATCGTGGGATATGTAAGATGAGGATGTGCTGTGTAGACTCAAGCCCTGATTCAAGAAGGACTGTTTACAAATCTGACCTCCATCTCGTCTTTTGTTTCTCTAACCTTCACTCTCATCCTTTTACTCACTTGTACATTTTGTATTTATATCATTGCCGTTCTCATCCCCCTTGCTCTCTCTATAAATAATCTGTATCTCACTCACACCTGCCTCCTCTTTCCATCCCCCCCCCTCATCCTCCCATACCACACTCCCCCTGCTCACACATGCTCATCCCTGACCCCCTTATCTCAACACTCCTCTCACCTTCCTGCCTTCATCTGCCCTTCCCCCCCTGCCTATTGTTACCCCGACCGTACCCCCCTCCCTGTTCTTTTGTTTGTTTGTTTTTTAAACTCTCTCCTCCCCCTACAGATGAAGTTGGGTAGGGGCTGGATATGGTGCATGCTGCTCCTGTCCTCCCTGGCTGTGGCAGCAGTAGCAGCCCAGGAGAAACAGTCTGAGGCAGACGTTTCAGATGCCGACACTGATATAGGCCTGGATGAAGAGGAGATCAAGGCTATGATGGAAGAAGAAGAGGAGGAGGCAATGGTGGAGGAAGAAGAGGACTCTATTGAAATGGAGAGCAAGGGTACAGAGAATGGAGAAGAAGAGGCTGACGGAGCCAATGCCAATGTCTCCTTTCAGGTCAGGAATGGGTTACAGGTCAGGTGGAGGCCATAAGTGGGATATAAAAAGATATATTGCATCTAAATTAGTTATTAGTATTTGACGCAATATCAAGCCTTACTGTTAAACACTTATATCTAGATTCTCCCAGCATAGATTTTCAGCATTTTCTCCCATGGATTTCAATCTCCCCAGGTAACATACAAGACTCCTGTTCCTACCGGAGAGGTCTACTTTGCAGAGACGTTTGACGATGGATCATTGGACAGGTATGGCATGACTAATTTACCATCAAGAGATACTAAAAATAAGGTCTACATTTTTGATGCATGACGGGATGCATGAGTCTTGGATGGTTTCGAGTGCCCTGGATGAACTAACTGAATCACTGGTCATAGTGTGTATGCCATGTTTTGTTTATAGAAGCTAAATGTTCAATGATGTTGATCTCCACAGATGGCAGCTGTCAAAGACGGTGAAGGAGGATGCAGATGATGACATAGCCAAATATGACGGTTTGTTCCTTTCTTTCCCCCTGCTAATCCAGAATGTTGTGTGCGACAGTATGTATGCTAAGTTGTACAGAGGCACAATTTGGTGTTCTTATCTTTACCTGTCATCGGTTTATAGGACCTTAGACCTACTTTTCTCATGTATGTGGTCATCATACATGGGTTGTTAAGTGTTCTCTTGTGTGTTGACTGTTCCCCCTCCTGACTTGCTGGGCCTCTAGGGAAGTGGGCTGTGGAGCAGCTGAAAGAGAACAAGGTTCCAGGAGACATGGGTCTGGTGCTTAAGTCCCGGGCCAAACACCACGCCATCGCTGCACTGCTGCACAAACCCTTCGTCTTCCAGGATGACCCCCTGGTTATACAGTGAGTTCACACACTCACACTACCTCTTGTCTTTGTTCATGCAAGTGGGGCTTTTTCAGCCACAGTGGCTAGTGGATGTATACTTGTAATACTGTATGTTGTAATACTTGTTTAATATCCATAATTTGCACCATACAGGTAAAAAAAATTACGGGGGAAAACGTACTGAGACTTGCTTAATTTGAGTGTTTCCATTTTAGGTATGAGGTGAATTTCCAGGATGGCATCGACTGTGGTGGAGCGTACATCAAGCTGCTTTCTGAAACTGGCAGTCTTGATCTGGTTGGTATACATATTGTCATTATTTCTTACTCCATTTATGACATGTAAAGTCTTAATGTGCACCGTGAAATGTTAATTGTGTATAGTAGGAGCACATTGACTGCAATGCTAATGAGATATGATTTAATGTAGGCCATTTGGTGGGCGCTTTTATTCAAAGCACCTTACACTGCAGTGACTACATAAATGTTTTTAGTACTGGTGGCAGGGAATCAGAATCCCTAACCTTAGGAGCATTAATACCATACTCTATTCTTTTATCTACACAGGACCACTATGTGTGGTGAAATTGGGCAAGGGTTGTCCTTATTTAAACTAGATGGATTTAAGATTTGCTTTCCAGATTACACTCCTGTTTGTTCTGCACCATAGGAGCAATTCCATGACCGCACACCCTACACCATCATGTTTGGGCCCGACAAGTGTGGC
This sequence comes from Rondeletia loricata, assembly GCA_900302605.1. NCBI lineage: Eukaryota > Metazoa > Chordata > Actinopteri > Beryciformes > Rondeletiidae > Rondeletia > Rondeletia loricata. Next base: position 17,943 of record OMLI01059590.1, read on the forward strand.
GAGGACTACAAGCTGCACTTCATCTTCTGCCACCAGAATCCTCTGAACAAAGACTTGGAGGAGAAGCATGCCAAGAGGGCCGACGTGGACCTCAAGAAGTTCTACACTGACAAGAAGACCCACCTCTACACTTTGGGTAAGGGGCTAATACAGAGAGACAGAATGTGTGTGTCTGTGGGCGTGTCCGTGTGCGTGCGTGCATGTCTAATGGTGAATGCTTTCATCCAAAACACCTTACAGTACCATGAGTGCATATGTTTTTAGAATTAGTGGCCCCAGTGGGAATCAAACCCTTAACTCTGATAGTGCTATGCTGTACCCATTGATATACACCAAAAACACAAATTATGTCATGAAACATGAAAGTATAATGTCTTTATGAATCCCATTGAGTTTCAACCACATCTGCATGCTCATATCTTCTGTGCTTTCTTTTACCCATTGCTATTTTATATACCTTTCTCATTTTGTTCAAATATTCTCATTTTGTTCAAATATTCTCATATGCTGTATCCCCCTTGTCAGTGCTGAACCCAGACAACAGCTATGAAATGTTCATTGACCAGTCCAGCGTGAGCCGTGGCAGTCTGCTACATGATGTGGTGCCTCCAGTCAACCCAGCCAAGGAGATAGATGACCCAAATGACTCCAAGCCAGCGGACTGGGACGAGAGGGCCAAGATTCCTGACCCTGAGGCTGTCAAGCCTGACGACTGGTGAGTACCACCCCCATACTAGTAAATAGAAAAGATGCACACAAGTAAAGTGTGGTATAAAACAAATGGTGACTAAAACTAACTTAAAAAAAATAAATAAATAGAGAAATGCCTACCATACATTACTGGCACACTCTCACATTTAACAACAATCTGTCTCAAGTCATGAGTCTTTAGTCCTAGAGGTGCTCACATCTTAAGATTCTGTTAAGACTGAGAACCATGCAGCATCACACATTATAAGACTCCAGCAGGATTTTTTTTTATCTTAGCCCTATATTTGAAAGCCTTTGCATTAGTATTAAATAAACTGCGAAAGATCAGACTTCTCTCTTTGTTTTCTGTTTAATAACGGCAAGTATAAAACACATGTTCAATAGTATTACCCTTTTCAGGAGTTATTCTTCACATCATGTCAACTGAAAATGTGGGCAAATCAAATACTCTTAAGTGAAATCAACAATAAAAATAAAATCTCTTAAAATTAATGATAAAAAAAAAAACAGCTGCTCTGACTCCGTCTCGTTGTGTGACTGTCTGTGACTTGGCCTGTCTGTGTGTGTATGAGGAGCGGAGGGAGAGGGCGAAGGAGAAGTATAGTTCTTATCCTACACTATTATTTGCTACATTTCATTTTTTCACTTTTTCAGCATCAGATACACATTCAATTTCGTAATAAATAAATATTTAAATTACGGGTTAAAGAAAACACTTTGTATGGATATTTTTACGTGAGGATCGATTCTCAAAAGGAAACGCCAGGATCAGAAGTATCGATCCATCTCTACTTTGGGCAATGAAACCGCAGCAGCAACAGCTTTTGGCCTTGGACTTGTGTGTGCAGTGGTCTGTAGTGGTCTGTACTGCCAGTTCGAGAGACCAACCGAACCAGGACTTGCGCTTCCCCGCCGGCATCACCTTGTTTACCACACCATCGCTTCAAATATCGTCTAGTGTAAGGCCAGCATTAATAGAGTATTTTTTTAGCTGATTGGGAGCACCTGCAAATGGCTTTGACAGGTTTTAATGTGAGGGCCTCTATGAAGATGGCCTACATCACAAACATGGAAACGCCAAGCCTAAACATCTCATTTTCAGTGGTGTTGTAGTCCCTTGCCTGATGTTATATGTGGCAGCTCAGAAGCTTTGCTCACACGTGCGCTGTGTCCCAGGGATGAGGAGGCCCCCGCTAAGATCCAGGACCCTGATGCTGTGAAGCCAGAGGGCTGGCTGGACGAGGAACCCGAGTTTGTCCCTGATTCTAGTGCGGAGAAACCCGATGACTGGTAAACATGCACATGCATACACAAGCACACACTCACAAACATAACACACAAAGGAACTTCTCTAATTGGCAACCCTTGAAATATGTTATCTCTACTAATGAATAATCCAACCTCACAGCTGTCATCTTTGTCACCCCCTCTATGTGTAGGGACGCGGAGATGGATGGAGAATGGGAGGCCCCACAGATTCCTAACCCTGCCTGTGAGATGGCCCCTGGCTGTGGGGAGTGGAAGCCTCCCATGATCAACAACCCTCAGTACAAGGGCAAGTGGAAGGCCCCTCTGGTGGACAACTCCAACTATCAGGTAATGGCTGCTTTCAGTCAGTGGTGCATTTTATTTTACACATGGTTCCAAAAAACTCAACTAACCTAGAGTACCCAAAGTATGCGAATACTGTAAACAGAAACCCAAGAACATGGTGCTTTGTTCAGTGTGCAAAGTTGAAATGGCATACTGCAGCAGTAACTGTCGTGCGTAAACAACGGAAAATAAAAAATATTCCAGAGCCATGATGCCTATGATGGCACAGCTGCATTGCAAGTGGTAACTTATCCAGGTTAGCATGCTAGCTATTTTGCAATAGTTAATGTAACATGGTATTGCTAGCTATTGCTGTTTAATGGCCAAATTGCTGTCCTCCGCTACATCGATGAAAAAGCTGTGTATAATGTTAGCTTAGCCTTCATGCCCTGCAGAGCAATTGTCAGTCAGCTGCCTTGAGTTTCCCAGTCTATCATGAAATCAGCTCTTTGGCAACCTCAGGTGTGCTACAGTGGTTGGGTAGGTCTGCAAACAGGAATGTACTGCAAATGTAGCCAGCAATAGCCATAATAATATAAGATGAAACTTTATTTATCGCTGTGGGGAAATTTGGTAATTCTCAGCCAGACCCATAATACTCAGTCTAAAATATGCATGAATGTAATTTCTTTGTAATGATGCAAAATGTCGAGCTTTGAAACGTTCAAGTGCCAAGATTTTTGTTATTGTAAATTAGTCATTTTAATTAATTGATCAATTAATCCTCTTTTAATCGATAACAAATCTACAGCATTAAAGTTACCCCAAATTGAAAATCCTGTCTTTATCCTCTCATCCCCATGTCAGTTGAAACTCCATTGTTTGTACGACCACCAAACACACATCCAGTTAGTCCCTGCAGTTCCCAAACAATTGAAGTGAAGGGGGGCTGGTTGCTTAGAATGGCCATCAGATTTCCCTAAACAGCGTGTGAAGCATAATCCAAGTGTTTTGTAGCCAAACAAAAGCCTAGACTTACCCCATCATCATCTATATTTAGCTATATATCTAACTAATAAAAGAGCAAACCTCCATCTGTCTGTCTGTCTGTTTCCGTTTTCCTCGGACACCGTCGGCCTGACAGCATTGTGATTTTGCACGGGTACCGGGTGGGGTCCCGCGCAGACGGTGACAGGGCCTGAATTTGGCCCCGCCCCCAAAGGGGCTGAAACGTCCATAAACGGGCATTGGGACTAGTACCTATATATAACTCCTGTATTTACTGACAGTTCCTTGATTTTGAAAGCGTGAAAGGTCATGTGCGCCCTACAGCGCTGAAGACTGTTTGTTCGCTGTGCTACATAGAGTTGGGCGATGTTGCCATAGTCAGATCGTCCAATCGTCACTCTGTGCGATCGCCGATGCACGATTCTATCGCCTCTCTTATGGAGTGCAGTAGGATTCATGTGATTTTGACCGCAGGTCGGTGCAATTGCGCTATATAACCGCTAGGGGTTGCTGTAGCCCTCCCTCCCATAGATTCACT
>OMLI01059593.1:0-10890 GCA_900302605.1 Rondeletia loricata
AGAAAAATACTGTCTCTCTCTCTCTCTCTCTCTCTCTCTCTCTCTGTCTCTGTCTCTCTCTCTCTGTCTATGTCTCTCTCTATGTCTCTCTCTCTATGTCTCTCTCTCTCTCTCTCTGTCTCTCTCCCTCTCTCTCTCTCGCTGTCTATGTCTCTCTCTATGTCTCTCTCTATGTCTCTGTCTCTCTCCCTCTCTCTCTCTCTCTCTCTCTCTGTCTATGTCTCTCTCTCTCTCTCTCTCTCTCTCTGTCTCTCTCTCTCTCTCTCTCTCTGTCTATGTCTCTCTCTCTGTCTCTCTCTCTCTATGTCTCTCTCCCTCTCTCTATCTCTCTCTCTATGTCGCTCTCTCTATCTCTCTCTCTCTCTATGTGTCTCTGTGTGTGTGTGTGTGTGTGTGTCGTGTCTCTCACTGTGTCTCTCTCTCTCTCTCTCTCTCTCTCTCTCTCTCTCTCCCTCCCCCCCCTCCTTCAGCCTTCTTCTTCGTCTGTTTATGAGCATTGAGCAGGGAGAGGTCTCTGAGATCAGATGAGTATGCGCTCTGAGATTGATGCCTCTTCCCTCTGGTGGGAGAGCCGGCTTTAATTACGCTCTGCCTTCTCCGGGGTTGATGTGACCCAGCAGCGGTCTGCACTTATTCACTTGGGACAAATATATTGTTTGTGAAGAAGGAGAAGCCAGTCACACAGTCTCTCAAGTAGTTCCCTTGTATAGCACCCACCCAGCTAGCTCCGGGCCCTGTTGTCCCCTTGCCGGTAAGGTTCTCGCCCACAGGGTCAAGTGCAGGCTTGTTATGTAGTTTAACTTACCTCTGCAGCCTGTCGGAGCCGAGTCTGCCCGGAGGAAGGAAACCTCCCGTTGTGTCGTTACGCCTTTCGCCTCGCTCTAAACAATGAGGAACGCCGGCGGGTCCAAGAGAAAGTTGTTTTGGTCGTATCGGGTCAAACAGGCTTTCGTTTCACTGTCAGGCTGCACTGTACACGTTAGAGAGAATGATGCATCCAAATAGATTAAACCGATGACGTAGAGTGGTTTAGTAACTCGACACCGTCTGATCTCACTGCATATTTTGAGACATTTTCCTTTGACCATATACTTTCCCTAACAGTGTATGTTTTGCAACGGCAGATGTTGATGTTTTCCTTGATGGAGTAATTAAATAATCTCTATATTTGTTTCAGGGTGGCTGCAAGAGCGCTGCTTTTTGAAAACGCCTCTTCACTACAGCCTGCTCCAGTGGGAAGGTACCGTAGATCATCACACCGTGTGCAACTGTTCAAACTTTGACTTCATTGATCTCATTCTCATCCCTTCTAATTGTTTTTGTTGTCTTTCTAGAGATGCCAAGGCTATGTATTCCTGTGAGGCAGAGCACAGCCATGAGCTCAGCTTCCCCCAGGGGGCGCACTTCACAAACGGTGAGCTCGGCCGCATAAAACAAACAAGATGCCTCAGCTGATAGTCTATGGTGCGCTGGCAGCACAGAGCAGGGACTTGGCAAATCCCCAGTGTTATGTGGAGGCATAAGATAACTGTGCTCTTAGCGTGGCACCCCCGTTATACACTGCTAAAAATCCAAATAGCCCCAGGATTTTGTTTTATTTCCTCTTGCCTTTTCCATGAAGAGATGACTTGGCTCACAACCAGGGCAGGCAGGTCACTGTAACCTAGTGGTAGACGGCACCAGCGCCTGTTCCCTGTTAGCAGAGCCAGCAGCCAAACCCTGCAAACGTCAACAAGCTCTCCCTACCGTTTCTCTGTTTCTCTAATTTAATGTCAGTTGTATGGTTTATGTCTGTCTGTGTGTGTGTGTGTGTGTGTGTATATGTGTGTGTGTGTGTGTGTGTGTGTGTGTGTGTGTGTGTGTGTGTGTGAGAGAGCTAGCGAGCCTGCTTTCATGCCTGTTGAAATACTCAATAAGGGTCTAATTTAAAGGACAGTCTGACCTGGAGTCTTCCTTGATCTGCCATTAATGTTGATTATACCGGCCGATAGCAGTCTTCTTTTTGCTGTTATTATGTATTCACTGTAGGTCTGGGAAATAATGTAACAAAAGACTGATCTGAACACTTAAAGTCTAACTCAAGAGACATTGTGCTCCTCTCTTCTCTTTGACTAAAGTTTGTTTTTTGGGTTTTTTTCTGCCCGTAGTCTACCGTTCTGTTGAACCAGGCTGGCTCCAAGCAACGTACGAGGGGAGAACAGGTTTAATCCCAGAGAATTATGTCGTCTTCCTCTAACTAAGCTGGTAAACGTCACGGCTGTTCCATGGTATCCATGGAAAAAAATAATACATGATGTGGCTGATTGTTGTAACGTTCCTGTTGTTGTTGTTAACATATATGACATTTCTGCACAGTATGCGTTTGAAGTCGAAATCAAGCAGTGCAGTGACTGTTTTACTTTTACTAATGCTAAAAGTATGCTTTTATCAAAATCCATAGACGTAACTCCTTTTTTTTTTATGACTTCAGCTGTGGAAAATTTGGAGAATTTGCAGGAAGTCGCAGGTTTTGCTTTGGTAAACCAAAGCACGTTGCCAGATATCAACGGATCGATATTTGCCAGAATGTAGATATATTATCGACTGCACTGATGTTTTCACTCCCAGTATTAATCTACAGGAGAATCACAGAACAATCACATTCCATTTCAAGTTTTATTCTCAGAAATATTATTATTCTCTGACTTCCTATTATATTGACATCACACATTCATCAAGTCGTTAATGGAAATCGTTACAGTTTCATGAGCAGTTTATTTTGTAATAATTGTAATTTAATAAAATATGATTTAAGATAAGGATACAGAATCTAATAGAAAAGCAAGATGGGTTCGCACCTTAACTTTCTCTTTTTTTTTTGGCCTGTGATCGTCGTTCAACCTCTGAACCTGTTCACTGCCCCAGTGCACTTTCTGGTTAGTTATATGGTACTGTACATTTCTGCTCGTGAGTTCTTCTGTAGTTGCTAATCAAAAATATTCACCTCTTGTCACTGTGTATTACTATAAATTATCACATCAAGTATGTTTTTTATGTAAAATAGTGTTGTTTTTTTTATATAATGCCATGAATGCGATGTGCATGAGGTGGAACCTTCATCTTTAATGCCTGTTGTGTTACTGTACTCACTGGTACACTGGTGTACTAGCAATGACAACATGGTCAACCAAACTAGACATATATCAGATTATATGATGTCAAAGATGCAGTTTTGATATTTAATTTTCTATTACTGTCACAATATTTCCAAAACACAAAGTTCATAAAATGTCTAATAGGTTCACTTTAGTGTTATTATTTCAACCAAACATGAAAGAAAGAAAAAAAATAGCAAGCTTTTTTATCTTTAAGTACAATTATTACATACAGAGTCAATACGACTTTCTCTTGGGTCGAAGGAAATGTACCAAGGTATTTGGGATCTGGCACAGTGTGTTCTTTTCCAATTACATACATGGCCTTGAACGGAGATTCTGGAATGATACTCCCTTACAGTTTGGATTTGCAGGAGCATATCAAGGAAATGATATCCATAACCTGAATATGAAACATTGGTTGTTCCATTTATTTGTCAGGTGGTCTTGTTCCCTGGCAACCAACTACTGTGTCTTGACGTTGCATAAACCTGTCTATAAATAAACAGTGTGATGTATTAACCTTGTGGCGCATATTTTATTAAGGAATGAGTCGAGCTTGTGCACATTGCTATGAGGAACTCTAAATTCAACATGTACAACATGCTAAATAAATTAACCTGTACGGACGTTTTAATGTACAATACAGGTGTCTCCGTCTCTCCCTACTTTAGACACAGTTTGTAGGTTTTTAGCCTACTTATCTGCCTAGGATAACAGCTAGGGTTAGACTGATATATTGGACTGATATTGGCCTTTATTGAATAATGGATATTGACCAGTCCTGTGGTCCTCTGCCAATGTGATGGATGTTCCTCCCTGACCACAGCTACATAACAACATCTGCAAAACATACAATGAAAATGTATTTTCTTCGCACATTTTATTTATTTATTTAATTGTTCGATAATGTTTTTGTAAATTAATTTTTTGCATCCCTAAATGCTGTTTCAGGGGCTTTTCCACCCTGCCAAGAATACAATTCTGGTGACAAACGCTGAATATGTGTAATATTTTGGTATGAAAATGGAAAAACTTAACAAAATATAAACTATCGGCAGCTTCAATACAAAAATATCAGTATCTCTATCGGCCCTCAAAAGCCTGTATCAGTCAAACCCTAATACCAGCTGTACACAAGTTGTGGAATGGGGATTTTAGGTGCTTTACATGGGGGAGCTTTCCTGATTGATCCCTCTAAATTCATAATAATATTAGAGATATTTCTCTGCTAGAAATCATACATTTTTAAGCCCTAGGAACATGTTTCTGTCTCATCTCGGTAAAGTAAAAAGGCTAAAGAGCATTAGAGGCAATTCGGCAAAGTATAGATAACTGAAAACATCGGTGAAGGGAATGAAGAATCCAGTAACTGTGTGGTGAGTCATCCAGTCACAGATTACAGTATAACGCCTCCCCAGAATCGAGACGTCATCACTTGGTGTGGAATAGGAGGGGCCTCACCATGCCTGCCAGGACCTTGGGAAGCTGGGAGGCAATGACCTCTGACATCATCTCTGGGAACTCCACTTTCATGGCGTCCGCCTGGATGAAGGTGCTCAGGCAGTACAGGTTGACCTTCTTCACTATCTGTCCGAAAAGAGACGGATCATGTTTGTCTTGCATAAGATACAGATGAGTCAGAGCTTTGATACTCTGCCCTACGAGGGAGCGTACCGTACCTCGTGCATGGCGTCCATCAGTTTGGTGAGGTGGTAGAAGCGCTGCGAGCTGGCCACCATGCTCTTCTCCTTCATATGGATGGCCTTGCTGAGCTCCCGGATGTAGTTCTGTCTCATCTCTTCAAATATGGCCTGGCTTTTCAATCCCTCAAGAGGCACTGAGAACACAGGGGACACTTGGTTAGAGAGTCAAAATACTCATTTCTTCCATATATTCTGCATGCATTTTGAAATGTGGAGAAGTAGGTTGTGTTTCAGTAATTGCTCTCAACGGCCAAGGAAGCCATACGTACTTTAGCTGTAAAAAAAAGTGTGATAATCCTTTTTAGAGATGAAATATAAGTGCCACTTAACTAGGATTTTGTTAAAAGTAACACAGGCTGGCTTATCAAAAAGTATGTTTTTTTGTGTGTTTTTGTTAAAGGTCAGTGTAAAACTGTGACTTGATAACAGTTGCTGCACTACAGTAGATGGTCATGAAAGCTTCACTTCTCTGAAAGGTGAACATGCTGTGAAAACTCAAGTCATCTTGAGTCTGGTGCTGATTCACAAAGGAAACGTTGCGTCTTCTTTTCTTTTTACCCGTGTTGAGTAATATTATGGCTTTCATGCAGAGAAACTCCTCGCGGGTGACTTGAAGATTTGCAAACTCCTGAGGAATGAACTGCATTGCCAAGCAAAGGTCGTAAATCGGAGATCTCCTCATTTGCTCCCTGACAGAAAAACACAAATCTTTATCTTTATAAGCAACAAAGAGGTGAATAAATGCATCACTCATGTCTACATCTCTCCAACTTACAATGTGAACTCGTGAATCAAAAGCCCTGTTAAATTCGCCTGTGTGATGGATGTTACTTACTGGTTCAGAACCAGATCAGGTGCAAAGAATAAATATTCACTGGTTACGTTCTGAAAGGACCGCCACCCGAGCGAGAACACCATCAGGTTCATCCAAGAGTACTGGATGAGGGTCATCTGATCGTTGATGTGTAGGGCACGAAATCCTTAAAAAAAGAAAAATGAACAAAATGAATCCTGTACAAGATCAACATTTAATTTGCCAGGTTCTTATTCCCTTATCGTTATTGATTTCAAATGTAAATTCAGTCTGTGTCAAATACCATCAAGCACATAATGCCCTTGCACCCTTGTTGCACCCACATCCTTATCCATTGTACCTACTGGTCAAGCACATTGGTTTTCCATTTATATTGTGGAGATTTTGTGCCAGAGTCTCCTTGTAATCAACATTTCTCATAAGAATCAACCCATTTTTATACCGCTTTTGATACCTCTCTCCTATATCCGATACGTATCCCGTTACAAAGAGCCCTGCCTTGTATCTCAGCCAGTGTTTCAGGCTGAGACCTTCAGCGAGGCCGGCCGGCAGGGGTGCCCATGGTGACGGACTGTGGTGACCCTGAGCCGCAGAAGGCCGTTACCTGGCAGAGACTTGGACCACCTGACAATCCACAGCAGCTGCCTCTCACACAACCTGTTGAGACTGTTGAGCAGAAGATGGGGAACTTCGGGCTGGGTGTTGTCGTAACCAGAGTACACGACCTCCGGCTCGATGTTTTCCAGGATGCTGACGATCTGTGGCGAGAGCTGCACCTCGCGGATGCCTGGCATGTAAGACATGGAGGTCAAGGCCTGGTTGTCGCCGGACATGGCCAAGTGGGACTGGAACATCAGGGACGGGGCCAAACCCAAGGCTTTCAAGGCCCCGAAGCGCTTCAGCTTCCTGCCTGTGACATGAACACAAGGTCTAGTTAGATTTGATGTGGGAGAGCGAGATGTGTGCCCATGCCACTTAACAGAGCCTCAGTATTCTAGTTTTCCATTACCAAATAAATGCTCAAAATTTGAGTGATACAAATCATAAGATGGGACATTAGTTCAGTACGAAAGGAAATCCAACTGAACGGTACCTCCGAGCATCATCCCTGCTTGATAGCACTTTCGGAGGCGACATGCAGGGCAATTCTTCCTCCGGATCTTATCCACAATGCAGTCATTTCGTCCAGCGCAGAGGTAGCTGTGATGGCCTGTTCAGTAAAAGAGCACAGACAAATACACACAGTCGTAACAGCGCTTGGTTTTCAAATATCCAAGGAAGAGGACAGGTATACATAATGAAAAGGAATATTAGACACGGGTACTCGTCTCTGGAGTGAGTCAGAGTCTTTGAAGGGAGATCTAAAGAGGGAAATTAGATAGAGGCAAGGCTGTGAGGACAGAGTGACACGGCCACGCTGAGACATAGTGGCTCTTATGTATCTCCCATTTCAAGATAACGAGGAAAACAAGTCAGAAACGAAGAACATGGTGAACACTGGTCAGCGTGATACTGTTGCTAATGACCTCTAACAACTACCATGGAAGGTCAATCAAATATGCAGCAGTAATGCCTTTTCAATGGATGCACCAACCCATTCAGTAGACCTGTAATAGCTGTGTTGTTAGAGATTAGGGTTTAATGATGTCATATATTTTCCAATGAAAACATTTTATCATTTCATAGTCCAGGTATTTCTCAAAAATCTTGTTTTTGATGTCTCCCCATTTACAATTTTTACATATTGGGTCAAACATTGTGTTAATAATGTCTTTGCTCACCTTCGACTGCTCTTTTAAAGAAGACTTTACAGCTGCCACAGGTTAAGACTCCATAGTGGCATCCAGATGCCTCATCCCCACAGATCAGACACTGTCTCTGAGGTGGCATGCTGGAGAAGAAACATGAGAACATGAGAGAGGTCATTTATGAACCTAACTTACTTGTGGGTTGCCAAGACTACACTGCAAAAAAAATAATCCATCTCAACATGTCATTTAATCTACTATTGAGTCTTAATTTTCTTAAAACAGGTGGGGGGGAAATCTGTCAGTGTCAATACAAATGAACTTTTCAAGACAAGTGACAATATCTTGATACTACTGAAGTGAGCAGAAGATCACTTGACTCAAGAACATTTCCCCAAACAGATTAAATTATTTCAGCACTACTGACAGAAGTGTTTCCACTTGTTTTAAGGAAAAGAAAGACTCATTACTAGACTAAATGACTTGTGAAGTTGGACATTTTTTTGGAATTATAAGGTTCTATCTGAGATATTGAGCATCAAAGATTACATACCAGCTGGCATAACTGTGTACTTTCTATTTCTACATTTAATCCCAAAAGATTTTTTTTTTTTTTAAAGTAACACCACACAAATATAAAGAAACATTCCTATGTGGATAACAAAATGTTGACCCCAAAAAGGTCAGATAGAACCTTATAACTCCAGGCTCATCAGTTATTTCATGGTGGGTTCTTAAGGAGTAATTTACCCGGGGAATGCGGTGTAAGTCGTGGGGTTCCTCTGAGTCAAGGCTGGGGTCTGGATCCCATCATAGGCACTGTGTGGGAACGGGTCCTCTGACAGCCCTGTGGACTGGCACCAGTACGGAGGCTCTGCTGGGAAAGTCTGCATCGACCACCGGGGAACCTCGCTCTTGTACACCATCAGCTGCTGGGACGCGTGTGTGTTACTCATGGCGTCAAAACTGAGCATAGCCTTGCCGGATAACCCGCACCTGGAGTCAGTCCTCGTCTGAGGCAGCTGCTCCGGCTGGTTGAGCTCCAGGAGAAAGTTGGGAGAAGTTTCCAGCCCCGTTTGAGGTGTGAAGCTCGTCGACTCCCCGTCTCCAAGCCCCAGCTGCTGCTGCTTCCTGTCGGTGTCATAGCAGGCGTCCAGGGCAGGTATCTCCGAGGACAGCTCGAAGTTAGGACACGGGGTGTCCATGATCACAGAGGACTCCTTTTCATCTTTAATGAACTTACACGCTCCGGTTGTCGAGGAGAGTCTTAGACTCGCTGCGCCCTGTGAACTTTCCGACGTGGCCTCCTTCGCTCTTGGGACTTTCACATAATCTGCCCACGGCGCACTGTCCGACTTCAGATATTCGTCAGCACGATCGTAATAATGTTTTGCAGCGAGTGAGCCATCGACCACGTTACAGTCTTTGTAATTTGCGCCGTCCTTGCTGGAACCCGCGCCGTGGCACAGTGTGGCGCCAATGTTCCCAAAATTACGCACGGTGGAGGACATGCAAGCGAGAGACTGTGGTTCGTTAGATAACTTTGTTTTACTGTACCCAGCTTCGATCAAGTCACTTACTCTTTTACTTCTATCGGGGGAATCGGCGATCGAAGTACTTATGGTGTCCATTCTTCCACTGATTTGACTTTCCATCGTATGATCCGCGGAGCGCACAGGAGAGCCGAGTGCGCACTGGAGAGCCGAGTGCGCCTGGAGAGCCGAGTGCGCCTGGAGACTGGGCGCTGCGTGATGTCTTGTGGCTGAAAGACCTTCCTGAAATCCTCCTCCTCCTCCCCGTCGAGAAAGGCTGTGACTTCGTCTTTCTTTCTTTCTTCCACACAGGAGTCTTATTCCCTACAAGTTGGCAGCTGAACAACAACAACAACAACAACGACTTTTGTGTTGATGCTGAGAGATTCAATGAGCTCTTTTAGACAACAAACTTGAAAACATATTTTTAAAAGTGATATTTCCATCGGTGGGCTGTCTATGAATGTCATGTTTCAAAGCTGGATGCCTCTTAATGTTTCCTAATGTCTAACCTGTAGCTTTCTTTCCTTAACGATGCCTGGAGAAGAGTCAGGTTGATGAAGGCTCCTGACACAGAAACTCATTGAGGTAACACTACACTTACAGCAGAGCTACAGCAGCCACTGAGGAGAATCTACAATGGATCACTCCAAGTCTTATCTGTGACAAGGGGCCATGGCCACATAGTCTCCACCCTGCTGACTGGCTGGACTCACTGTAATAATCACGTATAGAGTATTTCTCCCTTTCTCCTTACACAAACACACACAGTCTTGCTTATGAATGAGGTATGACACGGCTGCATTTTCATTTATGGCCATATATGATCAGGACAATTGCATTATAAGTTATTCATTTCCCCCCAAACTCAACTACACTGATCATTATTAGCCCTACTCACTCCTGCTAAAGGGCAAGACCCAAGTGTAGGTGTGATTTTGTGAAAATTGTATGATGGATGAGGTGTAACTCCTGCAGCCATTAGAAGCATCTAGCCTGGCCTGGTGTTTGTCTGTAACCAGGAGACAGGTGGAGAGCCCGTCTCCAGAGCACTGCTCACCATTTTGTCCTTTGAAGTTTATTTACCACTCTGAGACATCATCCGATCTGAGCTCATATTAAAAGAACGGGGACAACAAAAGATCGAGGCCTCCCTCTTTACACGTAGAGTCCATGAGCTGAACTGAAAATGGTTACTGTGTTCATTTTGATGCAGAACACTTGTGTAGAAAGTGATCTTTCCTGTTTTTGCTCTATATTTTATATACAAATATACTGTATTCTATAAGCACATGAACAGCCTTTCATATAGGGGAGAGCGTTTGCCCATGCAGCTTCTTTGGTCCTTTCTATTTTTTAGGTCACTGTGTCATGACAGCACTCTCAGCTGCTCATTCCTTATCACATTCCTGTTAGGAGTACACTGAATGTGTGATACGGTAGTGCAGCAGGGTTTTCTCACGGTTCAAGTGAGTTGGTAGGGCTAATCAGTGCAGTATGGATGCTGTGGATGCATGTAGTTATGATGCGTGCACAGGCCTTGGGCCTATCTCCTGCGTCACCGGTCCAACATATCAGAGGACATTCTCACGGTGAGTTGTTAACCTACATATTCTTGGATAACAGCTTCATCTTTATATCTACATTACGTGTTCGTCAAATGCTGTAATGGCCTAGTTTTCAGACATGCCTCTATAATGCCTGAAAGGGTCGTGGTGACCGCTGGTATCTTTCATGTCTTGTGTACTAGTACCATCTTCTGGTACTATTTTTATCTACTTGATAACCAGACTTCAATTGGATAGCCGTTGGTTGGTGTGTGTGTGTGTGTGTGTGTGTGTGTGTGTGTGTGTGTGTGTGTGTGTGTGTGTGTGTGTGTGTGTGTGTGTGTGTGTGTGTGTGTGTGTGTGTGTGGCACCTGTCTGCAGGCTGCGTGTGTGTGAGAGGGAGAGGGAG
>OMLI01059594.1:0-11544 GCA_900302605.1 Rondeletia loricata
TGATTTTGGAAAGTGTAAGATAAAAAGGAAGAAAGGGAAGAAATTAATGGAAAATAATACATATATTTGCTCTTTTTAGCATTAAGGAAGAAACATTTTTATTAAATGAGTAAGTAAAGAAAATATGTCCTCCAAAGATGGGGTGGTGGTGGGATTAAAAAAGAAAAGGAAAAAACCAAAGACAACAAGAGAATGTGTCTGGCTCATCCACCCAGCGCTGCAGGCAGGAAAAACCCCACTCCTGATAAACTTAGTCAACAACTGTGTGCTGCTGTAGATGTGAAGATGCCATAAGTTATTTATTTTTTTCACAAACGTATTTATTCGGCTGAGAGTGGGGATGCTCCTTTTGAAACGTGATATTTACAGTATGTTGTGATTCCAGAAATAGATATATTTTTAGGGCATAGGCTATAACAAACAGCAAATCACAGCATGATGGTACAAATGGACGCTTCACTTCACTGTAGGCTTACTTTATCACTTTCTTTTGGCAGCCAATATTTAGCCTTTTGCTCTGAAACACAAACATGGCTCAGTGTTAGTACTCTTTGGCCTCTGCATTTGTGCTCATTATAAAGTCCTGACCTACCAACACATAGAGAGCAATAAACACTAAACATCAACAGTGAAGAAGCAATGGGAATGGCAGCATACCAAACACATGAACCTTTTTTATTAAGAAGGTTCATGTGAATTTAACACTGAGCTGTTATCTTGCCATCCAATATTGGCAGACTGCCATAAACGTGGCATAATGCTGTCATCCCTCATCAAAAATAAGCAAGAGCATAGTTATCAGTTCAGTGATGATATGATGTTAACTAGTTGGCTGCCTAATGGTTTCTCTGCACCTTCAAAGGAGCCGCCTCTCCCTCGGCTCTGTGTCTGTCACCAGAACAGAGCCGACTCACTGACTGTCACCTCCAGCTGGAGTCTGTAGCCTCTCCAGACATCAAATCAATACTCAACATTTTCCTTCTGATGGACGGATACTGGGGACAGACAGATTCCCCTAACCCAAGACTGCACTTGATTGAGCCCCACTTAGATTGCTAATGTGACTGATGGACTGACACAGACAGCTCTACAGGAAGTGACTGTGTGATCTGTTGTGACAATCTCCTGCTGCCAGCAAGGAAGTGTATTCCAACGGCTTTGGACCGTAGCCTCCAACTGGCGAATCCTCTATGCTTCGGCATTTCCTGTGACTCCCTGCTCAGGGGTCTCCATCATGCTATGGTAGATCATTTCGGTTAGGATCTGAAGACACATCCAACATTGTTTTCATATTTTTCAACCGTTACCTGTGTTTATGTTAATATCATATGATAACATTACATTATGGCATTTAGCAGACGCTTTTGTCCAAAGCGACAACAAAATAATAATTCTGCCTGACAAGTTTCCACAGTTTTTGCATAGTTGGGAATGAGTCCAACAAAGTGTGGCGTAGGTGTTGATGAAGTCACTGCACACAGCAGCTTGTAACAATACAGGTATTCATCTACAAGGAAGTAAATGTTATTCTGGAGTCAGTTCAGCAGCAGTTTGTAAACTAGGGCATCTGGCAATGTGGGATGGGGCCATGATCATGTCTTTAACATGTAATGTAATGTAACAATGCACCGTGGGTTTTATGAATGTATTCATCTGGGAATTGTGCTGCGTGTTATTTTGTATTATAAATGTGGTACTTCCAGCAAATATGTATAGAGGAAAGTGGCTGGAAACACATTATACCCCTCAGTAACAGCTATTTGGATAAGATGTTTTTGTACACACTATATGTTGTGTGTAAAGTGTTGAAATTGTCTCATTGTCTACAGCACAGACACTTTCTTTAGAGTGCAGTAAGAAGTTCACACTCTCACGCCACATACAAACAGTGGCTGTTATAACTAACTAAACCACATTTGTCGTTGCTTCTGATTTGCATGACCACATACAGGTTTTGTTCTTTATCAGACCTATTTTCAAACCAGTAATGTAAAGGAAACATTTGCATCATTGAAAGGAGCTTATTTCCTCAGGCTGAACTGGATAATATCACTTTTCATAGCTGTTTCACTCTTGAAGGATGAAACACAGGTTTGCCAATGCAGGTCTCATATTTGATCAAATCAAGAGCAGTTCAATTATAATTTCATAATCCCTAACTCAAAAAGGTTGTGTGCTTGCTTCAGGCTGAAATTGTTAGTTAAGTGTCAGTTCATTGGTTTGGCTTCGAAAAGGGAATAATCTGATATAGCTGGTGCTAGAATTACAGATGTAGAGTTCATTGAACCTAACCGTAGGATGACATATGAGCTCACACACACACACACACACACACACACACACACCCTCTGGCTCTCTCATAGTGACTACATCATTTTGGTTGTCAACCCTTAATTTAAAGCATACATAAAACTTACATAGACATAATGTAGTCTATGTAGTCTACAAAGGATGTGGTATTCATACATAAATTACAGCATGCTATGAAATGACATTAGAAACAACATGAAACAGTTTTGAGGTTTCTCAGTTGAATTTTTGTGTTAGCCCAAATACAACAATTGAAACAGGAACAAAAAGCTCTCTGTACTGATTTATTAAAGATTAGTGTAAAGCAAGTACACTAATTATTTCAGAACTGTCACAAAGAAACAACTGTTTTATGGTTCAGCCCAGTAGGCTTGTTTTCAGACGTGCATATTAAATTGCAGCTATTTTGTATTCATGTATGCATGTGGATCCTATTGTTCTTGGTTTGCTGCTTGCTTTCCTGTGGTTTGTTGCACTGACGTCGACGCCAAGGTCTGAAATATTTTGTTTCCTTGCGGCCGTCTCATATCCTACGGGGCTGACCCTTTCAGCTGGGTCTTAGACTTTAATTACAGCGCATACCATCAATTCCTATGAAGCAAAGCAACCCAGATGGCAACAGTGGCCCTCGAGTGGGCTACTGTCTGCAGCAGCAACAATCCTCCATCGGCAAACGCTGGTGGTGTGGACGCGTTTTACTCATTTGGTCATCAGTGTCCTGGCAGAAGCATCTGGCCTGCCGCCTTCCTGCCACTCTGCTACCACCCTTCTGCCACTCCTCCTCTGTCACCCACCTGCTGTTAGTCAGCCACCCTCTTCAGTCCAAGCAAGGGCAGATGGAAATCGAAACTGGTCCATATTATTTCATCATGCACATTGCCTGTCTTTGCATTTTACTGACTGTGAGTTTGTTCGTTTGTAGAGGACCAATGGCATCGTGTTGGTTAAGGCAAACTCTGTGAGCCCGGAGGATAGAGACGCCCCTCCCTGGACTGCAAAGACATCTTGAAAAGCGGGCATGACCGATAACTGAAGGTGCTGGTTCCCCGTAAACCCCTCTGCCTGTCAGGCCGCACTTCTTGAACCCTGCTTTGCTCCCACTTAGCCCTCCTGCTCCCCTCAGACCCCTTCAAGAAAAGTCTGTGTTTATCTCTTTTAGGAGTACGGTCACACACACATACCTTAATATCAGCAGGTTGGTTCCTTCCTGTGAGATTAGAACACCTTAAATGTTCATAGTGCATAATTCAGCATCCTGTGTGGCAGTGGGAATGGGAGCATAAACCACTGAATTACCTTGGGGACCATTACCAACTGCACTTTGCATTGGAAACATTTAAAACTAGATCAAATAGGTCTCTACAAACATGCATACATTTTGCATACACATGCATGGATGGATGGATGGATGGATGGATAAAATCATTGTTGTTGAAGGTTTTCTTCAATTACAACTGTTTTCAAGCCTCACCATATCCACAGCATATCACGGATCACCGCAGTCTGCTATAAAAGTAGTCTGGGTTGGTTTTTTTCTAGATACAGTCTGCTTCCTCTCTCAAGCCTTAAGCTATAAGGAGCATGAAGTCTCAAGAGTGCAAAAGAGATGTCTGCACACATTGTCTTTGCAGTGCCATGTCTTTGGCACAGGGGCATCCACAGTTTACAAGGCTTGCCTTCAATTTTGCTCATCAAACAATGGTTGTGTACACAGCCCATTCAAGGCAGGGAAAATGCAACACAACGTGACAAGAACATCAAGCATTCGGCCATCTGGGGAGGAAGAGTGCCAAATAATGACTCCTTAGTGATTATGGGAGCGGCGTTCGTTTTCTCTCCTGTCACAAAAAAAGCGGACGAAGGAGAAATATCTGTGAGCATTGGTCTTACCGTACATGTGTGTGTTCCTGTTCCAATGACATTGGTCAGTTTCTCCTTTCCTGTATGACAAAGGAAAAAGTGGCATGACATTTTTAACAGGGAGATAAACAAAATCTGCCAATTCAAAGACGTTGATTGCTTTAGGTCCCCTCCTCCCACCCTCAGTCACTTCCATGTAATTTACTTTCCACCTGCTTTTGTTGCCACCCGGGCCAGTCTAGTTCCTGACCTCACAAAGGCTCGTCATTAAGATTGAAATCTTCACCACATAAAATGTTATTTGAAATCAATTCGGTGACCTTCACCACGCAAAGGCAAACGCATTGTCAAGCCCATCCAGATTTGAGCCACTGCATTAAACAAGTGTTGCATGTCTGTTTTAATCGGTCCTCTGTGAGCGATAAGTTAAAACTTCATCATTCTTTTTGTTTGTTTTTATTTTCAGGACATGCGGTAACCTTTGTAAGAGAGAATCCTAATTGAAATATTTAGTATGTGAGAGTGATTCAAATCAACGGTCTAAATTTCTCACTTTGCGGTTTTCAGTAATGCTTTCCAAGTGATTGTATGTACTATGAAATTAATGAACACACAAATACGCAACGATAGAGGGTTAAACTTTATTCAACTGAATGTACAGTATACAGCCGAGCACAGCACTCTCTTCTGACAGTGTTGCCCGAGGCACTGTTTCACAGTAACAGATGGAAGGAGACATCACCACGGCACGTACAGTCGCCTTCATCAAACAACACAAAGTCTGTTTTAACAGTCAGCATTCCAAGAAAGCAGCACTGATTAGGTTTAGTTTCTCTGCATCCACCTTCAAAAAGAAACACCATCAAAATGATAGCTGTTGATGTACGTATGTTTGTGCATTTGTGAATTTGTGTGTTTATTTTGAGGGAAAAGTGACAGATAAAAGTGAATAATGTGAGGTTGTTATGCCTTTGCACTACAAATTGATCTTGCACTGTACTGTTATTCAAAGTAGATGTTGCATGGAATGACGTATATGCAACTGGAGCAGAACTGCAGCACGTTACTACCATTTCTTATTCAAATGCGAAGCAAAGAACGAACAATGGTGCTCATTCATAGCAAGATATTCTGGCATCAACTGTCAATGTTCCACCTGTGGTGTATCACACATAAAGCATCTTTTAGTTCACACTATCTATAACACTACATAAAACATAAGACATGGATTCCGTTTTAAATAAGTAATTAAGTAGAGACAAGTTAATTTGCTGTGATGGTATAATTGACATTCACTGATTCCACATTTAAAGGTTTATTCAGACTGAGAAGACTACAAAACTGAAAAGTACATTTCTAAAAATTATTTTTTCAATGAAATCCTCACATAACCTAATTTTGGACCTTCTTATAATTCAAAGCTTTGCCTGAAAAGATCAATCCTCATGTAACAATAACCTGTACCTCACAAGCACATTCATTTACCAGTGGAACCTTAGGTTTGGACATGTCAACTCTAATACCAGTGTTTCACAGTGCTGGGCATACTCTATCTAATTGGTGTGTTATAAGTACACGTCACTCAATGTAAGACCCTTCATTAGCCTCTGAGTTCTATGCCTTGTGATAAATTCTGCCTCATCCCGGTTTAGCGTTTCAACTTCATCTGACAGGATGTTATTGACAACGGTCCTCTCAGCAATTTCATTTCACATGTCGGCTTGAGGCTGACTGGTTGATGAAGCTCAAACACAAGGACATGTTTAATATTTATATATATATATACATTTAGCTTAGGGTCCCCAAAAGGTTGGGGTCAGCCCTTGGCTAATAATATGAAACATCATTTAGGATGGCAACCATAACCCTTCTCTTTAATTGAGCATGATGTCACACTGTAAGCCACTGATCTAACAACTGATGTTGAATACCAATGTATGCATTTATGACCCAGTACAGTGCAGTGACCTTGGATCAAATGCAGTTATTTAACCCACTTCGAATACAGGATATTTTTCAAGTGCTATTCAAAGGAGAGAGTTCTTATCTTTAACAAAATACATCCTGTCTAAGGTTGTAGTATTTTGAAAACTGTCTCTTTGTATTTTTTCATATTCTACATCCTTAAAATTTGGATCTAGATTGGTTTCTATGACAATGAAACAAGCAATAAACCATTGCCAGCAAGTAAGTAGTTTAGTAGGATGTGGTTTGCATTCCAATACTGTTTTTGCAAAGTAGACATGCACATGTTGTGTATACCAAAGTAATTAAATGATATTTCTCAAGCGATGCTTTTTGGCACCTTGAAAAGTACCAAGAGCCTCTTGAAACCAAAATAGGGTATAGGCAGTTTTTTCCCTCCCTTATGGGGAGACCTACCCATGTGTTGTACATAATTGATACAATAAATGTCTGAATATCCCAACATATTTCAGAAAACTAGTCTGATATGGATGACCCTCTGATGCCTTGTTAAGTCTCCCTGTGTTGTTTTCGTGCAGCCATTTTGCCTCAGACATGTGACAAGCAGTGATGTTCTTTTTCTATGTCTGGTGCCCTGGATCAAACTAAATTCATGCATGTTGCATGTTCCTGCCATATGGAAAAGGTCAAATATTGCAACTTTCAATGTTTTTTTCTTTCTCTCTCTAACTCTCTCACCATTTCTCTGAAATCCCATCTCGGTTGCCAATAAGGTAACAGCAAATATTGGATTGTCCTCTCTCTGTCTACTCTATCTTTCTCAAATCTTTTGCTTTCTCCAGAGATCCTTGAGAAAGTGGGAGAGAAAGGAACGGGGAGAAAGAAACGCAGAGGCAATAGAGACAGTTTCAACTCATTGTGGTAAATCTCAGTGGTTCTTGAAAGTTGCCATGGATACAAACCCAGCCTGTATGGATATGAAAATGTTTTGTCAAGATATCTTCAACTCTTCAACAATTTCTGCTGTGTTTCTACAGAATATTCTTTGGACATGTTTGCACTACTCAGGTTCTGATTGACATGCTGTGGACAAGTTTTTTCTTTTTTTGCTACTGGAAAGGTCTACTGAAAAACCAATATGAACAATTTAGGCTCAAGTGTTCAAACGTACAAGAAAAAAAAAAAATCCATGGCAACGTTCGACCGAGTGATGAACAAAGAGGAAAATCATAGAGCAGCAACTTCACTGTGGTCTCTTTGGACAAGTTATGCTGTTTAAGCTGAAAGGATAATACAAAGTATGGAACCGCAGCCAATCCAGAATGGTCTGCAAAGAATCAATCCTTTCTCAAAACCCCTGAATGTTAATGCACTACCTTGCAATTTAGCTCTGTAACCCCTTCCTTCACCGATCCCCTTGCCCAGCTGTGCCCGACTGATAAGGTACATTAGTGAGTGTGCTCTTTCTTCCAATTATTTCTTCCATATGTGTGAATAACAAGTCATGGATCCAGTGGGGAGGCCAACGGCATGCATGATTAAAGGCAATGTTGAGGAAAAGGTCTATTCCCCAAACCCATCAGACTCCACCTCACTTCCCAACTTCAAAACATCCCTAAAAACCCACTTGTTCAAAATGGCTTTTAACGTCTGACTCCGTTAAAAATTGTTTTCTATTGTTGTAATCTCTCTGCTTGTTTTAAACTTATATACTGTTGTTTTATTCCTTGTATTTTTTTGTAAAGTGTCTTTGAGTACCTTGAAAAGCGCTATATAAATGCAATGTATTATTATTATTATTATTATTATTATTATTATTATTATTATTATTATTATTTATAATATCAGCGAAAAAAACTAAACAAAAGCCAGCCTTGCTCTATTACCTCATGTCGATTCTCTTAGCAGGGCTGTTTTGATTTACCATCACGGGGAAATAGTGCTTCTGCTGCAGCCGACTGTTATTCAGAAAGAAGACTAGGAAGGTAGTTAAGTGTCTTACGGCGTCAATCGGGTTTTCATTTGAATGTGAGTCCTCATAGTGCTACATAAACTGCTACTTTTGGAGGCCATGCAAGGGATAGAGCTAATGTTTTGGTTGTATTTTGCTGCAGCAAGAACGTGACTAAGGATTCTCGTAGCCGTGGATAATCAATCAAGGGTAAAAGAGAAATCTGGTTGCACATGGGGTCTTCCACCAGCTTCGGATACGTTTAAGACATGCAGCCTCATAGCTTTGTATTATGTTGATGAATTATAACAATCCATTGATGAGGCCTATAAAATTGATTAGACATGTAAAAGTTGCCTCTGAAAGTTAATTTTTAGAGTAGCAAAATAGCCATCTGCATTATGCATGAGGAATTTTGTGCCTTTTAATATCGCTTTAAGGCTTTCAGATTTGCATTCCTTAAACAAGCCTTGAAGGAATCCTCCAGTGACAAACAGCATAATTAAGACAACACACAGCATAATTATAGGAAAACAGATAAATCCCTTTCAGCGCTCTCAAAGATGGCCCTATGACCTCACAGCAGCGGTCTGCAGACGGAAATACTATTTGTACTGATCATGTGTCCTGCTCCCTGCTCTGTGGTCAGGGACGAGAAGTGTGACATTAAATATGTGGGATGGATGGGTTGGAAGGAATGCTGCACAGGTGAAGACTGCTGTTTAGGAACCAATTTCAAAGGGACATGGGTGATCAGTTGTAACACGCTGGTCGTAGTAGGGGCGGTGATGATGGTGACCTTTTTATGACCAGTGACCCTGTATAACCCCCATAAAAGCACCAGTTAGAATCTACTTAGGCTATTTAGGGCCTCAACACCCTTTCACGTTTCCACAGTGAACGGTACTGCAGGAAGCTGATAGCTTGAGTTAGTTGTGATCAATGAGCTTTGAGCCGATCAATGTGTTGGACCGATGCCTGTCTGACTGTGTGCCCGAAAACTGAAAACAGATTTGTTGATGTTTCACTTAGATAGGTTTTACGGTCCAAGCTACTTGCTGTTGTACAATGTTTCAGCACTTTGCAAATGGTGAAATCCTTCAAAGTAGACACCCCCCACCACACACACACACACACACGCACACACACACACATCACCACTACCCCACAATCCTAAATAATCAGCTTGTGTTTTGTTTAGTAAGCTCAGATACATTTATACCATCAACAATTACGCCAACTCTTTTGGCGAGTAATCTGCATCTGAAGCATTTATTGTGATATTTGAATGCTTTTGTCAAATTCCATAATTGATTTTAATACGGGGACATTTTATTTTCTCCCAAATGTCCAGTCTCTTGATGCTATTTTTTTCCATCTATTGAATTTCAAGTGTCCAACAACATGTTAAGACTAATAAGCCTCGGTGTGATAGGCTGGCACAACACACAACACAGGAATCTCTCACACCAGATTAGACTTTTGCATATGGAAACTGAACCAACCCATTATCGGGCTAATTTCACTCCTCACTCCTGATAAGAGCTCTGCCATGGCCCGTTGACGCTCTTGGGAGTGTCTGACGCTCCGAGAATAGAGTTTGAACCTTTCTTATCATTAAACAGAAGTGATGAGGGGCGTCAGAGGTAGAGAAGCGGGCCGTTGTGCCCTTGAGCAAGGCACTTAACCCCTAATTGCTCCCCGGGCCGCCATGCAGCTGCCCTCTGCTCCGACCTTTCCGGCTAGTGCATGTATCCTGTATGTGTCACTTTGTGTGTATCCTATGTGTGCAGTACAATTCACTTGGGGGGGTGTCAGTGATGGGAGAGATGCAAAGAAATAATTTCCCTGTGTGCGGTACTCTGTCTGCTGGGCATGTGTGACAATAAAGTTGAATTTGATGATGATATGCTTCCACTGGAAATGAAAAGCAGAAACAAGCTTCATTATAAAAGTGAACAGTGCCCCCCTCATCCTTTCAGGCGGATTCTGGAGCAGAGGCATCTGTGGTCCGCACACCCGGCATCCAGCTACATCTCAATGCAAGCATCTCTCCAACGCAGTGCGGCTTTAAGAGGACTGGGGCTCTTAAATCTGCGGTTGGCTCCTCCTTCCGCGGTGATGTCAATCGGAGGGAGAGAGAGGGAGAGAGGTGGGCAGTACTGATGGACTGAATTCATACAATACTACTGAGACATCTACAGCTTAGCAGACAGATACGGTGAACCGCCTATCCCGGCTCCTGTAAGTGATGCTGCGCAGAGGCACACTTTGATCCAACTCCATTGGGGGGGACGATGCGCTCTCTGCATCCCTCGTTTAAGAGTTTTGGGGGAGCGTGTACAACCTTGAATCAGTCAAAACAAGTGGTGATAAAAGACATTAGGCTTAAGTTGTCAGGTTTCTATCAGTGGTGCGTTTTTGCGCTCTTGGATTGAAGTTTTACGCGCGGGTCACGAAGCGGTAACGCACACGTGTAAGTTTGGCGCGACCGATTTTCAACATTGGTAGAATGAAATAGGCTGAATTTTTAAGGTGCGTGTAGGCTTGGGACACTTTAGTTAATGTAAAACAAGCGTGGATCAATGCGCATCTCCGCCCGTGGGATTGCACTGTTGCGAACCCAAGATACCCGAAGAGGAATTACAGCGTCCCTTCCAAACAAAGTTGATCGCAATCCATGATGTTTTTCTCTTGCACATGAGGACCGCAGTTTTTAAGCACATGGATAAGTTTTTGTAGTGGATAACATTTTTTTTCTTTCTTCATTTGCATTGCATTTTGCTGCCGCTTCTAATGAGGATCCTTTCTCTCCCTACTTCAGTTTAATTCATGGCACTTTTGTAAATCAGTGATGTCGCTACGTGACGGGACTCGAGATTGATTTGTCACCCTGTTTGAGCGGAAAAAGGTAAGCGTTGCTCTTAATCGTGGTGTTTCTGTTGAGATCAAAATGCTCTAATTGAATTGAACCAACGAGTGGTTTCGGTGCTTATACATGCAGATCACACGGCTGTACCTCTGGAGCGCATTCAGAAATGTTGGAGAGCGCCCAATTGCCAAATGTATGTGTTCCGTACAAAATCTAATTGACATCCCAACACTGGTGACGACCTGCGCTATATTTACAATCACTGAGAGCAACATAAACTGTGCGAAAATTAAATGATAGCCTATATGAGGCACTTGGATAAAATCACAGTGTCATTTTGTTGTTCCGTGGGTTTTTCTATAGAGCTGCTCCAAAGATATAATAAACGTCACCATCACCAGCAGTGCACATGATGTAAATATAAATTATACTCGGGGAATCTGTCATGCTGCATCACAGAGAATCAAAACTGTCGCGTTATGAATATGTGACCGGACGGCTGGTCACGACTTCAGGCGTAATTCAGGCTTGCGCAACACTGATCGCACAGATAGGCCTAATACTTTCCAAGAGCAGCCAACTGCCTGGACTTTTCGGTGCGGGTTGCTCGGCGTCTCCCGGCCGC
>OMLI01059596.1:0-16284 GCA_900302605.1 Rondeletia loricata
CATAAATGTCCCTAACACTTCTAAAATTAAATTGAAGCCCTTGTCAGCAACAGTTACCATCAGGATACAAGTGTTTTAGCGGTCTGTGTAATGTTATGCTGAGGATATTTTAGACCATTAGGAGTGTTTGTTTAATCTTAAAATCAAGTTACAATTCTCTCGAAAAATGCAGTAAAATGAAGCATTTTACAAAACAACATCCCCGGACCCCCTAGAGAGGTGGGTTCCCCCAGTGAACTCTGGCCACTGACACCACTGATTACAGGAGATACATTTCACACTCACCATTATGATTTATATCAAAAAGTTGGCTTGTCTGCTCTAACAATGAGAAGGGAAATGCATATTGTATTGTGTATTTAGGGTTAGGGTGTCATTTTTATGAATGTTTTCTGTTCTCAGGTCTCCCTTCAACAAGTGAAAACTAGCTTAGTGCTTGCTTGTTTCAAGCTTGCCACCTGTTTTTTCTGTGAAGCTTAAAGTATCAAACCCAAGTATCCCACTGAGCAATTTTACGTTGATTAGCCGTTTAAAAGACATCTAAATGGTTATAGACGTCTAGGCGAAAATGAGGCTACATAGGGTTTAAAAGTGAAAGTTTAGTAGACGTCTATGTCTTAGACTATGTCTTCTGGGGTAAATGACAAAAATAAAGCATTATCTTGTACTTCTCTGGTGTATATTTGTGATATTTACAGCTGTTTATGTATTATTTAAATATGTAATAATTTATTTACTGCTTGGTCTAAAACTGGGCTATACATTGCCAAAAAGATCCTGGGCTATATGAGAGCTAAATCATAGATGCAAAATGATGTCTAGTGCTCAGTGGGATCAATTGTACTTCACAATCTCCAATAATTCCCAACATCTAGGCTAAGCTGATGACAACACACAAATGACAAAACTCAAGAAGACCTAAGGCACCCTGCTTAGGCCTATACATGATTTTAGTCTAAGCATGCCCCACACTGTCATGCAAAACATGTCATTTGCTCTCTATTTTGTAATAATAATGTTACATTTTAAACTGGAAAAGCTACATGTTTCAAGATTCCTGTTTAGCTAAGGCTACTATTAAAAACAGAAGGAACACTTAAGAAACTCTTACGCCCGATCAACCAAGACAGACAGACAGACCCTACAATAAAATGTAAATGAATTGGCCATAAAAAGTTCTTCCTGCTTACCAGGCAGGTAAGCTAATCAACGTAGTCAGGGCTCAGTGGTTGTCACTCTTCCTTGTATTAGTGCACTTTATAGCTTTTGATTCTAATAAACTGACAGCTTATTATAACAACACAGACCAAAATATCATTGTTTTAATCATTCATCTGCCAGAAATTGTACATTTGACATTTTTGACCTTTTTTTGACTATATGCTTTTAAGACACTGCTCAAAACTCATTTTTATATCCTTGCATTTTTACTGTTAATTGTATAATGTCTTCATTGTTTAATTTGCTTGTTTTATTTCAATGATGTCTTGTATTTGCTTTTATCTGTTATGTTTTGTTTTAATCTATGTAAAGCACTTTGTAACATTTGTTTTGAAAGGTATATAAATGACATTTATTATTATTATTATTATTAAGTGAATCAAAGTGAATGAGAATCATAAATGAATGGAAGTCTATTAACATTGTCCCCAAAATATGTCCTCCTTATGGACAAACCAACATATAGAAGTTCTCCACCTAGTGGCGAGCTTAAAAAGAGAAATGAAACTACCTGATTAAATAAAGGGTAATTGAAAATGCTTCAACTGCTTCATGTGGACCACCTTAAGTAAGTATTATTGTTAGTAGTAGTAGTAGTATCTAGCATAATGTCATGTATGAGTTATAGGACTTGTTACTTTTTGCATTCTGTCATATCGTATGTATTTGATACAAGCCCTGATGGGGGTCGGTGTGCATGAGTGTGTGGGTGTGCAGGTTGTGTGTGCATGCATATGTATCGGGGTGCTGAGGGCATGCATTGATGAGTGCGAGGGTGACTTTTTACTGTATGTGAGGGTATGTGCAGATTACCAGTATGTCTTGTTTTACCACTCTTGACTGACAGAATTAGCCTGAAGGTGAACCTTGAACCTTGTATCAGTTGAGACCTATACAGTAAAAACATTAATTTTGGTTGTCAATCAAAGCGTGGTGTGTTTCACCTCCACAGCTAATGTGAAACTCGGCGGCGCAGTTCAATGTACTGTATTACTGATGAGTATGGACAATCACAGATAATGGTGATTGCAGTGAAATGGGCTGTACATTCTGTCGGCTCGACATAATTTTTGCTGAGTTTAATTGACACAGTGAGGCAAAGGAGCATCCACAAGGCCAGCGGGGATGATGGAGATTACACCGCCCAGGAGAGGCTATACTCTGTCATGTGCTGTATTGAGAAAATGTAAGAATGTGTCTCAAGGCCTCCCCAATGTTGTAAATCTGACAGCAGGAGGACTGCGCAGCCATTTGACCCTTGGACCGGCTTGATGAGAGGGTGGTGTGCAGGCTTTGGGCTAGGGAATAGAGACAGACATTGTATAAAGTTGATGTAGTGCATTGTAACAGAAGCCCGATGTGAGGTCGCCTCACCTGCACTCACACTACGTCAATATAGATGGAGGCAGGAACGTTCCATGACATCTTGGCTGTTGTGTCCTTCAGCATTGTTTTCATTCTGACCATACCATCTGTCATTGTAGACAGAGCTCTTACAGCTCAATGATAGGATCGCTGCTGCATGTCACCAGCATGCTTGTTTGGATTTTTACTTTATTTCATTTTATTCCTGGGGATGTCAGTGAAATCAGCCATTTTCTGTCCAACATTTCTGCACAGCTGATACCAAACAACCATCACGCTCATCCCTAAACTTTGCCAGTTGTGCTAACACTTTAATGATGCAGATTATTTTGGTTCATTGAAATGTCAAAGAGTGGACAGGGAGAAGCCCATTTACATGTCCCAGGTCCTCCAAGGTGACTAGCCTTGGCTTTGACTTGACAGGGTCGGCCTGCCTCGGCTTTGTCTTCTCATGGGACGTCATTAAATTTCAGTTTCCAGCACCTGAGCCTCTTTTAGTCCTCTGATCACGTTCCTCCCCACCTCCCTGAGCTATAATGTGATGTCCTCGTTCCATGCCCATGGCTCAAATGTTGAAATCTAAAGTTTCTCCCAAGACTGGTCACTTTTTATTCTGCCATCTATGGAGATCAGGCTGTGTTGGATGGCCAGCTGAGCAGACCTTTCCAGAGCATCGCAGTGTTCGCCCTAGATTGTGCTACTAAAGGACAGCTTCATTCAAATTCACCATGGTGGTTTTAGTCGAGCAGTAATCTGCTCTGCAAAGCCAAACGGCAGTAAGGACTTTCTGTGTGTTTTAAGGTCATTACTAGTGTCTAGAATTAATATCAACAAAAATTATAGCTATAAAGTCCATTAAATGATACACTATCCAGTATCCACTTATGTACTAACAATGTTTTTGGCAGGACAGGAGATACACTTGAATGTATTGTATGTACAGGCTACTGTCCATAGTACTGTATGTCTTGCACTGTGTGTGAGGCCCTGTTGTTTTTGTGCCATGTGTGTCAGTGTGTACTGTGAAGCTCTGTAAGCTGTCAGTACTGTATGTACAGTATGTCTCTACACCAGTGTCACCAGGACAAATTCCTGGATGTTTATTCTACTTTGCAATTAAAGTGAAGAGGTTCCCAGTGGAAATGCAGCCTGATTTGTGTCTGTGCTGCGACCTCATCGTGTCCTTTGAACTTGAATTGGATTTTGAATGGCAAACATAACATTGGTGTTGACGGCTCCCTGGACAACAGTGTATAATCAATCAATTACTGATTGATTAAAATTGATTAGATGTCAAGATTTGTTTCCTTTATTTCTATCGGAGAGTAAACCGTTTCAGAGCTGAATCAGCACTTACTGTGTGTTGTGTTTTGTTCTGCAACAATGTGAGCTTGTTGACCTTGTGGCTTCCAGAGGTGGAAAGTAACTAGTTACATTTTGCATTTTAGACATGCTAACTTGCTAAAGGACACTTCATTTTTGCAATGAGAATCTCTGAAAAGCATTAGTTAGGTTATAGGGATTTTGGGAAGTAGGGAGTAGAAGTGCTACTATTTTATATATTCTCATATGGCCAGGTGCAGTAAGTGAGTGGCACTCTTCCTCTGTGGCAAAGAAATGATAGGAACATTACGTGTCTTATCAGCTTCAGTGTTTGTTCTCTTGGTTGCATTATATTTATACCAGCACAGATAAGACAGCTACAGTACTGCTCGCTCTCACAGCCAGCTGGAATTTCTCTTGCTCCTCAAACCAAACCAAGATTAGATTTTGTGCTGGATTTAGTCTCTATTGAATGGATGCTTCCAAAGAAAATGGTACAGCGCTGCCTGGGTCTTTTAGTTTTTTTCAACTGCAGCAGTGGCGTATCTAGAGCCATCCGCTGTGTGAAAACTGCAGCTGCTGACCACAGATATGGTACTGTATGTCTCATCTCACAATCTGACTGACCTCTCCTGATATCATTCTCAGAAATTCCAGTCAGTGCTCAGACTTGTCCTGTTTGTGTACTGGAGCATGATAAAAATGGGATTGTACCCGTGATCCAATCCATTTCCTTCTTTGTACCCATGTTCCCGTGTGTATGCCGAAGTCTATGTGCGTCTATTTATGTGATTTGGTGCAGCAGTCAGAGTGCAGCATTCGACCCAGAGGGCCGATGATTATAACAGGAGAGTGTGTCTCCGATGGGGGCTTCTTGTGCTCCCATTAGTCTCATTCAGGCTCTGTATCAGGCATTTCAGAGGTCTAATGACCAAGTGCTAATTAGAAAGCAGACAGGATGTGGCAGAGCAGGTACAGGTGAAGGAGAAGTACTGTGGACACAGAAGGACTGCAGGGCTCTATGACTAGGTCATGCGAGGCTGCTGTCTTCCCGCTGTGACAGATAGTACGTGACACAGGGACAAAGCCAGTGACCCAACACTCACAGGGTGTCCTCACACACCATGCTCTGCCTGGCATAGTTTCTATATGACACACCTGGCTTCTACATTAGACACAACCTCTAGAGCGAGTGCATGGTCTACCGCTGTACCCGCTGACCAGGAAGCAAAAATAACTGCACACAAGGGCAATTGTTTTTTACCCCAACATGCAGCACAGAGAATGGCCACTGGTCATTTCAAATAACTTTTATTAAAGCTGCACTATAGGCAACTTTGCACATTGGCAGCTCCAAATGGCAGTGAGATGTAACTGTTTAAAAAAAATTTATTTCATGTAATGTGACGTCAGTAAACTGCACACAGCACGCTCATGTCTACCAACCCGGCTGGTCTGTGACGCTTTATACCAAAGATACCAAAGGGACGAGAGAGGCAGAAGATCTAATGTTGGTGAGTCCAGTTTTCTCTGGACGGAGCCTCGCTGCTGTTTAGGAGACAGTTTGTAGTTCGCGCTTACATTTTGATTTTCTCACTTCCTGTGGGCGGAGAAGTACAGGGTGAATCTACAGCATCTCAATTGGGAGGGATGGGACGCTCTTCTCTATTGCAGCCCCACTTTGTGATTTAGGCTGATAAGATGGGTGTATTTTTTTTTTTACATTAAAATCTTGCCTAGTGCAGCTTTAAAGATTAAAATAATGAAAACTTACATTCCATTAAAAAAAATGGTTAATTCAAAGCACCTTATAGTTGTAAGTATTGGTGGCCCCAGTGGGTATCAAATCACTAAACCTGGCAGTGTTAGTGTCACGCTGTACCTATTGAGATATACAGGATATTGTTTCATGCTTTTGTGAGAGAGGGGAAAGGGCAGGGGTAGAATATTTATTATCCACGGGGATTCAATCTGTCAGGATTAGCAAGCGTTTGGTGATTTCATTAATGAGTTTTGTCGCATTGAGTGATCACAGCCAGAGGGTCTCCACAGTCAACAATGGTGGAAATGTAATTACTCTGAAAGAAATTATTCATTTGAGCTCTGTTTGAAGGATGACTTTGAAAACATGATGCCCCCGGTTGCATTGCTCCCATGAAGGGTGTCCTTGCCTGGAGTGTGAGTTTTGACAGTGGCATGCTCTATAGGCCTCAGTTCAAACTGGAAGAGATAACCCAGAGACAATGCTTACAGTGTAGAAGCATTTATCCTGCATCTATTCTGCATTAGTACAGCAGGTAGTACCGCATACAATTCTTTCTTGCATGTTATACAACCTGACTAAACCCTAAATCAAATTGAATTTTATTTCCGATAATTTTGTTGTTTGTTGAAACAGAAAATATCACCACCCTGCCCTGCCTATAAGTGCATTGGAGCAAGAACTCAAAACTGTCTGTGCCCTTTGATCGTATCTACAGTTATCATACAGCTGACACACTTACTCAGTTGGTGACTTCTTTTTAAGATGGTAAGGGGACACCGGGTCCCTGTATATCAGCTCTCTGCATGATAGTACATAGGTTGGCACTGTGTTCCTTTGCTCTTGTGATAAACATACAGTTACTGAACACCAAATATCTTCCTCATCCCCCTGTCCCAGCCATTCAATGCACAGTCCTTACCCTCTCCCCATCTCATCCCCCGCCACACTGGGTTTGTGCCTGTGTTGCTGTATTCATGCAAGGATCACCAACTGAGCATGTGGGGCACGTGGCCCGAAGCCCCAGACCATGCACCAAAGGTTCTTCCTGGCAGTACGCCTACCGCGTTTGTGAACAGATAACTTTGTAATATCTTATCGACTTCAGTTGGAATATGCGTCTGTGATGTTTGTGATGCAGTGAGCTATGAGGCTCTCGTCGCTGCTGTATCATTCTGTGATGACTCCATACTCTGTTGTTCTTGCCACACTGGTGCTTTGTTTTTTTGTTATTCATCAGAAGCCTCTCTGACTCAGATGTTATGTTTTTAATACTGTAACACTATAAAAACAATGCAATCACATGCTTTCTATAAAAGTGGACTTCCATGACTCGCAAATTGTGACTCGATACACTTACCATAAGTTATATGGAGAGATATTGCAGCTTTAGAACTGGCTAAATGTTTTTGGGGGGTCATGAAGGGTACTGCACACTGCACAGCTCAGAGGAAATGAACCAGACTTTTACTGGCTTCTACAATTGAAACGGTGTTGAATTGATTTTCAGCACGCTCACACTGAGTAATGTTGTTTGAGTACCCTCCTGTGCTTATTGATGCAGACATTCCTAGAGCAGTCAGATAAATGAAAAGAAATGAAAAAGAAAAGGAAGACTTTTAGAAGCTGCTCCATCTTAAGCCGATACAATTTAAAGTGGATGGTATTTTACCTCGAGCAAGCAAACAAACAGCTCTCGGTAAGGCAAACAAAACGCCACAGTGATTCACTCTCCCCCAGCTCAGCTGCCACAGAAACATTGAATTTAAGGTAACATCAACAATTTAGTCGGCCTTATAAGTTCAAGCACAATGGATAGTTTCATCAGATACTGTGTAGTGGTAAATTACATACTGTATGTTCTTGAATAGTTTGATTGGTAGATGGGAAATTTGTTTTTTGGAACGCTCTTAACCCATGGTAACTCAAAGTACAGTTCTGTTTTACTCAGTTTCTACTCCAGTTACCATTCCAGTGTAATGTAACAAAAACACAAAAAAATACATGGGGAAATCATGCTCAACATACTGTCAGTCCAGTATTAAAAGCTCAGACTATACATTTAAGACTGACAATTTCAGCTTTAAATCCAATTAATCACTATGTAAACAACGTCAGTAAAGGGGATACATTGGGACATACAGTATAACAATAATTTTCAAACTATTTTTCAATTAAATTGACACTGAGTATTGAAAAACAGAATTTTGAACAAGTAAACACAAGTTCAGTGTTTAAAAATTCAGATTCAAATACCAACATTCAGTTTCACTGATCACATACAAATTCAGAACACATACATTTAGTTGTCTGGTGGCACAAATCTCACCCCATACAGATACAGTGTTTCAACATGGGGTACCATCCTCCAATTACAGATTGCTCCTTTAACCCCGTTTAGGTAAGAGTTGGATCACGTATATAGTTTTTGTGATGTTGTTATATTGCATCTAAGAGAATGACTTTGAAGGAAATGAATAATGTGGTTAAATTTCAGCTCAGTGTCCAAACATTTCAGATTGCTTGGGCCTTGAACTGTGCAACCTTGAAGTGCCATTGAAAGGGACTGGACAGTTATTGAGGAGAGCATTCTTGCTGCCCCCTCTGCAGACCACTGTGTCTCTTCTTTTGAGCACTAGAATGTGACTCATCTCATCATAATCTTTTAAGGCGCTCCAAATTACATTATAAACAAGGTCAGAGCAAAATCTGAAATAATAAGATTTCAATAATCATTTTTAATCCCCCTTCTGTTACAACACAAGACAAATTTAGTTGTTTATTTATTTTCAATCAGTCTTGTTGGTCGGGAAATAAATCGTTTTGGTTCCCACCCCCAGTACGGGGATTAATGACACACACACACACACACACACACACACACACACACACACTCCCATGTTGTTGAGTCGATGTCAGATCTGTGAGGAGGGAGGCTGTGAGATTGGCCTGTTAGACGGGGAAGCAGATGATCTCACCCCTACCCCAGAATGCAGCTGGGTCAGGTTCATTTAGGTGTGACCACGGATTGGTCCCTCTGGGAGCAATTAGTTCTCGCTAAAGAATCTGGGATGCTGGGAGCAGCGAGATGTCAAACAATGTCTTCACCCCTTGTCAGCTAAATGCCTGTTACCCCCGGCTCCTAAGAGGGTGAACCGCCAGTGTTTGGTGTTTCTGTGTGACCGCTCCCAAGCTGTATGCACTGTGGCTCAGAGTGAATTCAGAGACTGTTCAACACAACCTTCTCCGTTGTCTCGTGTAACGGGTATGTGAGGGAGGAGCTGTATGTGTGTGTGTATGTGTAAGTCTGAGGCGCTTAAATAAAAGTGATAAAAGCATCCATCAAATGTTATGTTAGAATCCTGCATAAATGTGCCTCAAATCCTCAGACATGCGTCAGAGTTGTTTTCTTTTAAACTTTCCATCAAAACCTTGTCTAGTCATTTCAGATCTGAGCTTGAACCCTCTGCTAGCTCTTGAAAAATGATGCAAAGTAGATTAAACTTTTCACAAGACAATGCCTCGGCTCTTCTTCACCAAGTCTCATTCATCTCTGCCAGTCACCCTTCAGCGCTGACGATTTATTCATCATGCCGGAGCAAAGGGTTCCAGATTTGTTCCTGGGATTCGAAGGAAATGTCTTGATTGGGGTGCTCTGTCTAAAAGAGAATAATGTAAATCTCTACTAATAGCTGCAGTTGTGTCCATTAACATGTTGTGAGAGTAATTCCTTCTTTGACAACACTGATGAAAGCTTGGCATGCTGGTAACATGAGATGCTTTTTCTCTGAAGCACAAAGACACCCAGTGACAGGAATTGTCTTAGTTTGGCGAAGAAAATAGAGCAGTTGTTATGGTAACAAGTTATAAATAGAGCAGCTGGGAGTGTAGGTGACAAGGGAACTGAGAGTTTCAGGATGAAAGACTGCTGAAATCCACCCCACAATCCCTTGCTGCAGCTCTGCTAACTTACAGGGAAACATCCACTCTGGCAGACTTCAAATCATCAGCCAACAAAAAGAAACCTGGGCTGCATCAATTAAAGTATGCACATTGGCTCACCTAGCCATCCTGAATAGACAATCAGATCATCTAGCTCATCTCTGATGTATTTCCCATTGCCGTTTTGCCAATTAAACTTTTGAGTCTCTGGTGAGAACTGTGTTAATGACTGTTATGACACTGCAGTTTATAGTTTAGTCTTGATATGGATACGGTAAACTCTTTTAGGAGTGCCAGTGAGATGTGGGCAGTTTCTCTCGTCTGCTGAGGCTTGTGTCCCCAGTCTCCCCTGTGGTGTTTGGCATTTGTGTCATGCACATTGTTCTCTGCCCCAGTGCCCAGCACTGAGGGCCTCCTGATACTGCCTGTAATTAGAGGCAGCTCGAGGATTTAATGAAGAGGCGCTCACTTGATGGCAGCAGCGCTTGAGACATCGCCAGTGGCTCTGACTTCAAAGTTGGAGATATGGCTCCTCTGTAAAGGCCGGGAAAAGCTGCAAGGAGATAACAAGTCATGGCTTTCTTTTGATTTGTGGTATGCCAAGTTTTCAGCCAGTAAAGGCATGCAAATGGTTGATCAGTGTGGCATTGCATTACTGGGTGCTGAGTATCATCAGCAGCGGAGCCCAGTAATGATGAGAGTGGGAGGCAAGATAAGATAGGCTGCATGAATTTCCTCCCCCTGCTGATATCCAGTCAGAAACCACCAGCATCACTCCCCATAGTCTTCCTTTGAGTGAGCTGCCTTCCAGAAACAAGCTGAGCGCTGTGATCAGCCCAACAGGCTTGGAGGAGGAGGATGTGTTTCAAAGTCATTTTCAGCTCACTTTGACTGCTGCAAACCCCAAAGAAACACATGTTCCTCAGGAAAAGTTAAATTACATTTGCAATGTATTCATGAATATGAATGACAGAGTTGTCAGGCTATACCGTATTACTGTTTGCATACACTTGTGAGTTGGGTAAGTATTGGTTAAGTGTAGTGTTAATCATGCATGGTGGTGTGTGCTGGTCTTTGAGGACATAGATGAATGTTTTCCGTGCTGTGTCACTGAAGGGTTTCCACCCACACACTCATTTCATATTAACTATGGTATATTCCTCTGACTTCACCCCACAGATAAGACACTTTCTTGTTCACTTTGAGATGCCCTCAAATTGCATTTAGCAGCTTCATAATTATAAAAAAACGGAATTAGTATTTTAAAATGTTGTATAAGATCTTGGCATAGGGTATATATGCATTTGTATGCTAATCTGTACAGACAGTGAGCTCATCTAACAGCATTTTGGGAAAGGATTTAAGAGATCAGGCTTTTTTCTAATTATGGATCTCTAGGGCTGATTACAAATGTGCTTCCTAATCTCAAATTAGAAAAAAAAAGAAATGAGAAAAGTTTCCTTCCTCTATGTCATGTTGTTCAAAGGGCCTTAGAGATATGAATTCAGCTTCACAGTCATTATCTCCTCCACTGGACCCTCAGACGCCGGTCACTGTAGCCAGACAAAAATGTGTTTTGACAAGTCCGTACAAGTCCGTGTTGAAATAAGATATTACAACTTCAAATATGCAGTCACACTGGTTATATCCAACAGGACCACGAAAAAGAGAGTACTTTCTTAGTTTGTCTTCTTTTTCCTGTTAGCTTATTTATGAGCAACACTTGCTCGATCATTTTGAGCTTAGACTAAGTTCTCCTGTCTGGGTGCTTTTGATCCTTGCAGTCCATTGTATTGGTTGCTAGCAAGCAACTGTGCTAATCTAGGAATTTAAGCTTTTTCGACTGTTGCACTCATTCTAAATCATCCTGGATAAGAGCATCAGATAAATGCATAAAATGTAAAAGGATCAAAGATGCTCAAACACCTATATGACTCCATGACTGATGTAAGGTGAGACATGCTGCTCAGACAGTTTCAAAACATTAAGGTCATAAGGCCATAGCTGAAAATAAGAAGAAATGAGGCTCTGTAGATTGCAAGAATTGTAGCATCAGGCTTCTCAGGCTGTTGGATACAATACATAATTACAGGCAGCGGCTACGTTTATATGCACAGACTAACCTGGCTCTTGGTTAAGGTCTTATTCAGGTTAAGCTGTTTATATGAACCTTTGATACCCTGTGATTAAGTCTCCCTGTTACCATTAATAAACCAGTTAAAAGAATATAGAGGCCATAAGCACAAGTCGTCATTTTGCATAATTTTGTATGCCATAGATTAGCATCTCCGCCATTTGGTGTGTAATCCAAAATCCCTATGGAAAACATGAATGGGCTTGTCGTAAAATGCCAAAAATATGGGCTGTGTTGAACGGATACCCACGAGATAGACTACGTTTTGTTTCAGGGGTTAAAATACAGCCACCAGCATTACCTATGTGACTTTTCATCTTTTAGTTACTATTAATATTGATTATTACAATAACACTAACAGCGACTTCCTTTACCTCTCATCTACCGGTACACAAATTTTTCATTGCCAGAGCTCGATCTCCTGACTGTTGTACATTCACATTATTACGATATTCATAGCGCTGCGTTGAATAGTTATTATAGTTAGTATTCATATATATTTATCTAATCACGTCAAACTG
Source organism: Rondeletia loricata (assembly GCA_900302605.1). Classification (NCBI taxonomy): domain Eukaryota; kingdom Metazoa; phylum Chordata; class Actinopteri; order Beryciformes; family Rondeletiidae; genus Rondeletia; species Rondeletia loricata. The sequence continues at coordinate 12,269 of OMLI01059596.1, forward strand.
CCAGATAGCTTGATAACAACTGTTGTAGTCCTCTTTCCCAAACGATTTGCATTTCAGTAGCAACAATCGATATAAAAAGTAATTGAAGGACGAAAATTCACAAAGGTGATGTTAGTTGACGTATTTGATTTCATGGAACAAAATGCAGTATAGCTAGTAAGGCTCTGTGTAGCACATCATTTTTGGCGTATCTTGCAAATCCCATTCATATTTTGGACTACACAGTGAATGGCGGAAATGCTTTAAACTTTAAAGCCCACAAAATGACGTCAGACTTCGCCTCTCTCTTCCTGTCCATCTGGTGTCCCATCCACAACTAGAACAGTCCGCCAGCAAAAAAAGGTTCAGTCACCAGCTACCCCCTCCCTCTTTGACTGAGCAAAGATACGCTGTCAGAAAAAAAGGTTTAGTAGTAGTAAGTACTGCTCGTAATGCAAATGCAGTATTTTTGTTGATATAAAAATGTACCCATAATGCTGTGCGAGTCTGAGTTTGCGCAGATGGCTAAAAACAAAAGTCAAAGGAGTAAGATGTTTCCATGCCACATACTTGTTTAATATGGGAGTAAGCCAAACATCTCAACCGGGTTTCTCACAATTGGAGTACAAGTTTACCCGGGTTATTCTAACCCAGTTATGATGTGTGATGCGTCGACCCAAATCCAGGTTCTCCATGCATATAAAGGTAGTCAATGTTTCCGTTGTAATTTTTATGTATTAGTGGTGCTGGGGGTAATTTTAATTTTGGCTCTGTTGCAGGTTGCAGTGCTAAAAACATCTTTCTTTGGACACTTCATCACGATAAAAACATAAAAGGCATATTTAGCTATTTTAATCTCACATTATCTCTAGCAGAAGAGGTAATTATTTTGCTGTGATGGCGTGTCACTGCTAAATGAATAACCAGTTGTCACAGCACACTGATGAGGACATGGAGCATTGCAGTACAGCCCAACATACCCACAATTAACTTCTGCCCTCCAATGGGTAAATAGCATTTACGTTCCACAGCTTCTATCAGAGGAGCTTGTTCTGCAGGGTTAGGCCTATTATCAACTCATTTCAGTGGCTAACTCACAGGGTCCTTATTAATCTGCCAGTCTTCCCTAACTCTCACCATCTTCACCTAATGAGTATTTATGACCTAGGACTATTTTCCCTACACACTGCAGCCCTTTCACATCAGAGGCTGCAGATCTGCTGTGATATAAGAAACAACACATTTTACAGATATTTTTATGATACCTTCATCCAGTGCGATCAACAGCGAGTACAACAGTAGAATGAGCTTAAATTCTTAGATCGCCAGAATTACAAGCAACCAATAGTAAAGGGTACAAGGGTCAGAGCAACAAAGCACAGGCAATGAAAGTAATAAATCATGATGTGCCCCAGAAAGTTCATGGATAATAGAGTAATAAATAAAGTTCATGAATAAAGAGCTAGGTAAACCTGTGCACACAAAAGAAAACACTTCTGTTCAGCATCCAATATGTTTGGCAAATAAAACACTTTTACAGACTGGATTGTCATTATACATTAGTGATATTGAATGATCATGTTTTTTCCCATTTGTTTGTTTTTTCCATTTGGTATTTGCTTTAGATGAGTTGTTTAACATTGCATTGATTAGCAAGTGTCAGTTCTATTTCACACAGGCTTCTCCCTCGAACGGGGCTCTATTGGCTTAACCAATAGACCAATGGCCTCAACTCTGCAACATGCACCACAAGCGTGACAGAAGAGGGGCGCAACAATGCTAAACTCTTACGTGCTTGACATGCGAGCATCCTAGTGCCTGCTAACACAATGGCTGGTCTTAAGTGTGACACACACTTAAGACTCCCGCCCAACAGGTCCTTCAGTCACAGGTCCTGTGTCCCAGTATTGAGCACAGACCTGGAAAAAGACCCAGACACATCCAGCAGGTAAAACCTGATGAATGGACAGGGCGTCGACCACGCCGCCGCTGTGCAAATCTCCTCCACACACATCCCACTGAATAAGGCTGTGGATGCCGCTACACTTGGTGTAGAATGTGCACGAAAGCTGTGGGAGGGTCTCTACCTGCCAGCACATAGGTTTGCGATATGCCATCAGAAAGCCAATGGGCGAACCTTTGTTTTGTTTTACCAGCCACTCTGTCTCCATAGCACACAAACAACTGCTGTGTGCGTCTGAGCGTGGCGTGCCTTCCACATAGTATGCTAGTTCACGCTTGGGGCACAAACGATGCAATTTCTCCTCTCTCTCCTCTCCATGGGGAGGAGGATGAAACGCATCCAGCTGGATCATCCTTGACCTAAACGAACTCCTAATGTTCTTAGGCATGAAGGACGTATTCTGCCTGAGTGTGGTGCCACTTAGGCCACCTTGTATCAGCAGACAGCTGGGGTGGACTGAAAGGGCACACAAATCAATCACCCTCTTAGCCGAAGTCAAAGCAAGCAGCAGTGCTGTCTTAATTGACAACGACTTAAGAGAGGCTTTCCTATTGGGTTCAAAAGGCTCCTTCAAAAGAGCCTCGAGGACCAAAGGCAGCTCCCACTGCAGGGTAGAGGAACGTACCACCGGACGTTGTCTCCTAGCCCCCTGCAGGAAACATTTCAGGAGAGGGTGGCCAAAGACCGACCTCTCTATAGTAGAATGCGCCAGGCTTCTCTCCAGCAGGTGTTGGAGAAAAGAGAGAACGGAACCAATTGAGCAATTCAACGGATCCGCATTTCTCTCTCTACACCATTTCTGGAAACCCAGCCACTTAGCTTTATAGCTAGAGATGGTGGATTCTGCCCGTGCACCTTGGATAGTCTGCACCACGTCCACAGACAATCCTACACGCATCAGTCTGTCCCTCTCAGGAGCCAAACCTTGAGAGGCTGTCCTCGACTGGGCATCGCGGCTATCGCTCTGCTCGCCTGCGACAGTGCTCCCCAGTATTGAGGAACTGTCCAGGGCGGTGCTGCCAGCGGCGAGGTCGGGGCCAAGGCACATAAAACACTGCTTGTGGGAGTCTACGCTAACGAGCATGCCGGGGCAGGTACTTCGCAAAAGAGTCAGACGATGCCATCCTAGGCAGTGGATTCGTCAGTGCGTGTTGTCTCAGTGCTCGCTGGAGAAAAGTGGATGTGAGTAGTGTGCCGCTTGCCTTATATAAGGCGAGGCCTCATAGGGTTGAGTAGGCTCATCCTGGTTGGCTGAGTACGTGCATGCAAATTTCTGTGTGCTGAGGCACTCAGATGATTGGTTAAGCCAATAGAGCTTAGAGGGCTCCGCCTGTGATCATAGAACTAGCGTTACCATACGTAGCTATCGTTATCACCTTTACACTATTCTTCTTCTTATTAATTTTTTGACAAAAAAAAAAACAACCTATGCATGTGAAAAAATAGGATAACATTGATAACACTACAAAGCCCTGGACTTGTTTCCGTCATGGTCATTGTTGGTCCATCAGCCTTAGCAAGGTGAGAGGCCTCAAGCACAAGACAGCATACACGTCAAATGATTATTTGTTATGCTTTAACAGTATATTCTACCAAAATGCATAATTTACAAACAAGTAATACAAACATCCTAGAGCAAGGAATAGATGGGTTACCTGCCTGGTAAATGTCAGAACAGCATTTTAATGGGGGTTTACTATCAGCCCATCACAACTAATAATTTTTAGCGCTTCCCCACATAGCCATCTCTTATCTCCTTTATTAGGCTGTAGATTAGATATCTCACTTGATGCAGCAGGACAGTCAGCAGGACAGTCAGCAGGACAGTTTCCCTTTTGTTTTCTGATTTTGAATCACATGCTGGTTGTCTTATTTCCTTTGATGTTGTCTTTCATTATTTGTCTTGTTGAGCTTAAAGACACGAAAATGATATACATCATTCATCATATTCACTACATATAATTAATCTATTCAAATAATGTCTTTGTCCTCTGCAGTCTCCTTCCAATTCTCCCATCTTTCTTGGTTTAATTGTGGTTTGTTTAAACATGAAGACATGTGGGGAAAGTGGCCT
>OMLI01059598.1:0-12061 GCA_900302605.1 Rondeletia loricata
ATAGGTCAAGGGCACGGGAGGGGTGGGAGTAGTGGGACTGTGCCAGAGTGTAGGAGGAGACCATTTCTGCTGATGATGTAGTAATTCCTATAGAGGTCATAGATTATACTCTGGTTAACTATGGAGTTGCTTTTGCCTGCTTTTGCTTTATGCCGCTTGAATGTCCCCTGTTTTAAGTCATTTACTGTGCTTTGGTTTCATGTTTGTAAAGCAATTTGTAAAACTAGTCCCAATGCCCGTTTCTGGCCGTTTTTAGCCTTAGTCCTAGCCACGCCCCTTTGGGGGGCAGGGCCAAAATCTGTCCCTGTCACCGTCTGCGCGGGACCCCACCCGGTACCCATGCCAAATCACAATGCTGTCGGGCCGACGGTGTCCGAGGAAAACGGAAACAGACAGCGATACAGACAGACAGACGGAGGTTTGCTCTTTTATTAGTTAGATGTTGTTGTTGTTGTAAAAGTGATATATTAATAACATACTATTTTTTTAATCACATGTAGCATGCCACTATAGATTCTGTTGAAGCTTCCAGTCCAGTATGATAGCACACAAGTGGATGACTGACTTGTGGGATGGGTGTAGAAAGGAGAGATAAACTACCACATCTTCTTTTTAGTCATCCTGTCAATGATGAGTAAGAGAAGGAGCTTTCCACTGAAAACACGCATGTCGACAAATGATTATAACATTTCCTTTGTGAAATGGAATGATTTGCCACATCATACAGCAATCATCTAGCATTTTTATATAGACCCCCACAAGATATTTGGTTTGTCTGTATGCCTCCACAAATACCTGCCAATCAAAACAAGTCAAAGGGAAAACACAGGTGGGGAGAAATCAGAAACAGCTGGTACCTTATTCTACAGTACACAGAGATATGTACAGTATGTGTGTTTGCGGATGATGATGATGATGTGTTCTGAAGAAAAAGCACAGTGTCCATTTCAGCGCCTCGAAACAGGCATCTGAAATGCAGATGACAACGGCATGTATTTGCAAATTGTTGTGTGCAGGTAATACTGGGCATTAGTGAAGCTGAAACCATACCAGGAACGTGGACTAAAACTTTTGCATAATGCATTGAGAAACATCATTATACAGTATTTGAATATTTTTCTTGGTATAAAAAACAAATCTATATTTTATTTCAATTCTGTCAGGTATTCGGTTTGTTTCAATCCATATCGGTCAACCAGATTTGTGTCACTTGTGTTCCTCACTGTTGTATACTTACTGGTCTACATAGTACACCACACTATTTTACATTTTCAATTGGACCTCATTGTCTTGTCAGCGTCAATATACTGTACAGTGAGTGACAGGCTGGAACTTCAGGTTAACCTTCCCAAGATGTTTTGAAGTAATAGTGTAACAAGGGTTGGTGAATATCTCAAGCTTGATATCTCGAGATCTTATCAATAATCTACAGAAATGACAGTGTGCATGGGAATGCTGTTAATTATTCAGTAGCATTTGGTATCTATTCCCCACTGGCATTAAGTATTAGTCGATCCAGCCACATATATGCTTGTCTTGTCCAGTCTACACAGGGAACCATTTTATATCTGGGGACTTGCATTGCAGATTAAAGAGAATATTGTATCTGCTGCATATATGACGGAGTGAAATAGCTGCAATCTTCGTAGTTACCTCTTCTATGGCTAATACAACAGTTAGCTCCGACTGAACAATATGAATGGCTGCCAATCACTCCTGGGTGCCACATAACCTCTATTATTACTCGGTTACATTTTATGGTTAAATAAATAAATCAAATAAATAAATGTTAGCTAACACTGACACTGATGCTCTTGATACAGTATGATACTGTGGAGTATTGCTAACCAGTGAACCTGGGTGTATTTAAAAATTATAACTTGATTTGCAATGTAGATACATTTTGATGACAAGAGAATAATAGCATTCAGACAATGGCATCCACAGTTACCCAGCATGCACTAGTGGCAGAGGAAGACTTAAACCAACTTGAGAGGGCAAGAAACAAGGCGATCACCACAAGATAGCGTGGGCTGTGAACTGTTCTACCTAATTGTCTGCATGCATGGTGATTTGTTGAGTTATGCAGAATACTATGCCACTATGCAAACACACAGGGCTCGATTTATTCATATTAGTAGCTACCTCAGGCTCAGAGCTGGATTGAACAGGTATTTAAACCAACCATTTGGCCTTGGTGCATCATAAACTATGTGGAGCTTGAGGTAGCGAATAACACATTCCTCGGAGTGGTGAAGAAGATAAGATGGGAGAGCAGTGATACAACAGTTTACACCACAGGGTGCTGTCACAGAATATAATCTGCCACACATATGGCTGCACTCTGAATCACCCCAGAGGCCTCCTTAGCGAGGTTTGCTTCGACCTGCAGCTTCGCCTTGGGCGTAGGGAAAAAGAGGGCAACAGAAATCAGAAAGCATCATCATTCAGCATCGAAACTGAACCAAACAGGAAGGAATATTGCACCCTGACTTAAAAGAAATGAAGAATCAGAAATGGAGAAAACAGCATGGGGTTCATGGTTGCAAAGCCTGATGTTCCTTGATGATCCTTCATTAAAAAGGTGGGGAAATATCTTAGCAAGTTGTCAGTACTGTAGATGCTTTACTATTTCAAGAGGACCACCATGTGATACTCCACCAATCCAGTATGAGTGAATCCCATTTCCCCCATGATCTTCAAAATGGATGGTGCAAGTATGATCTACACTGTACCATTATACAGCAACTCTCAGATACTGGTCTTGAAATGAGGGAAATCCTGGCTTTCAGTGGACACGGGTAACAATTATAAGCCAAATAAGAAAAATGATCATGTTTGGTGTTTATTTTTGAATACTATGGATCGATACTATGGATCGATATCCTCACAGCCCGGTCATCTGACACGCACACACAAGTGTAAGCATGCAGCCCCGTCCAAATCTCCTATATACTGGACTCATACTTCAATATTTGTGCATGCCATGGAAGTGTACAAATAAATATGTACTGCCAGTGACTAATATAAAGCTGCAAGTTAGCATAGCCTACTTGTTTCTTAGTCATTTGAGGGCTGTTGCCAGCCTGACATCTATTTTTTATCCAGAATATGTCAGATTGTAAAAGTATTTTCACTCTCTCCAATGTTATTCACCATCAACAGGCCAGACATACAATTCTGCTCTGGATGAAATTGCTTCATAATGGGATCCCTGGTCTAATGTATATGTGATTACTGACCCTTGATATTAAAAAGTTGAGAAACTCCTGATCTACACACTGGGTGAAAATCCAAAGAATCCAGATATATCACTGATGGATAGATTGTTTCTAGGAATAATCCGGATCATATTTGAGCATATGAAAGGTTTTGTCAATATGCACCATGTCTGGGACAATATTGAGTCAGTATTTCTAATTTTTGAATATGACTTCATGCTGTATATGAGGATATATGGGCTCATTATTTTGACTAGAATAAAGACCCTATCTGTAGCACATCAGCACTTTTTTGTAATACAAGCAAATTGAGTGCAAATACAGCTTTTGGTCATATTTTGATTTTAATATTGTTCTGATATGCACATCTATACGAGGCATATCAGAGGTCTTATGAAAAAACCAACCACTTAATGTATCCAGAGATATCACCTTTTCTTTTTGAAGAATCAAGATCATATGAGCATATCTGGGGATTTACTGATATACACTATGTCTGGACAAATATTGACTCAATAATAGCTTTTTTCTGCTGCAGTATATGTGGATATCACAGCAGGACAATGGCTGGAATTCATAAATAACTATAATAGATATTTTCAAGACCCTGTTCAAAGTGCGGATCATTTCTGATGCATGTTCAGAGTTCGGATGAAATGCACCATATCTGTTAAAATATTGTCTCAGGACTCGCTTCAGTCTGACCAAATCACAGACATGACGTTAGTGACAGCAACACACTCTACTGCTTAAATCAATCAATCAATCAATCATGTTTATTTATATAGCCCTTTTATACAAACATGTCTCAAAGGGCTTTACATACCATCATATATACATACTACATCATATACTAAGTACATCATATACATCATCATATACTAACTACATTATATACTAAGTACATCATATACATCATCATATACTAACTACATTATATAATACATCATATACATCATATACATACTACATCATATACCATACTGCACACCTATGGGCAATTTAGAGTCTTCAGTTCACCTGACCTGCATGTCTTTGGACTGTGGGAGGAAACCGGAGCACCTGGAGGAAACCCACGCGAACACGGGGAGAACATGCAAACTCCACACAGAAGGGACCGGGGCGGAGATTCGAACCCACGACCTTCTTACTGTGAGGCAACAGTGCTAACCACTGAGCCACCGTGCCGCCCCCCATGAAATAAATGACATACTATGCCACTTACATGAGTTCTGAAATAGTTTTTAGCATGCAGCATGAAATGCACGAGCTCTAATTGCTACTGATCCTGGGTTCATGACGTCCAGGTGTGACGGATCACTATCTTGCTACACTGGCACTAAGGTTGCCACCCGTCCCGTAAAACACGGAATCGTCCCGTAATTGAGGATTAAAAATTGTGTTCTGTTTTGAGTCAATACGGGACGCGATTTGTTCCATATTTTCATAAACTAAGTTCCATACACACAACAACAATGAAAATAACAACCACAAACAAAATCAAGCACAGGAAATAGTAAGAGATGAGCATATTCGTAGCCAGCGGTCCTCCTGTGCAAGCGCTTCCTCTCTCCCTACTAGTAGTAGCCCGCCCTTATGTCTGCCACGGTTGCCCCTAGTTACGAGAGATGCCAGCGCGCCGCATTTCAAATGTCTTCCTCCACTCCGCCTAGAAAGAACAATCGCGTTAATTCTAGCACTCCGCCACCACCGAAGCGAAAGCGAATGCAAAAGTATAGGCGTGAGTGGGAACAAGACATCTACTGGCTTGACAGCATCAGTGAAAACGAATACAAAGCCAACTGCAAAATATGGAGGCAAATGTTTACCGTTTCTCATGGTGGCCTGTCAGACGTGAAGCAGCACGCCTCAGGAGAGCAACATGTCCGTAATGCACAGTTCTTCATACCCCAGGCATCCCCCAAGGCTGATACGGTAATGACAGCTTTTTATTCATGTTCTGATCGATCAGATATCTGGTTGTATTCCTAGCTGACAAGGGAATGGAATACATTTCCTTGTTAGTAGCGGTCTCTGCCCCGCAGGTGGCCGTGGCTTCTCACTTGCCTACTTTTAATGAATCAATATGATGTGATTTGTTCATGAATATGAAGTTAAAAAGTCTAATAAATAAACAAATAGATACAGTGCTCATATGAAGAAAATAAATAAACAATACTGTTATATGTTTTATGCTCAACCAATCTTCAATACTAATGGGTTAAAAGTAAAGTTAAAGTAAAAATAAAGTGTTCAGATAAAAACAATTTGCATTTCAAAAGTTGTATAGATTGTTCTATCTATTTATTTCTAATGTTCATTGTTAATAAAGCACTTCAAACTTTAAGTATGAATCTCTGTGCTTTCTTGAGTTAAAATAATATCACTGCTGCACATTAAATATAATCAGGAAAATCGTAAAAAAACGTAATTTTAAATCAAAATCTGGTGGATTGGGGTCGCGGCCGGGCCCCGGCCGGGGTGTGGGGGGGCGTCCCTTATTTTTCTGCATTGATGGTGGCAACCCTAGCTGGCACCAGGATGACTAGCGCCACAGATCATAATCTTGCTACGTTCTGGGGTTGTTCAATGGGAGAGTAACGCAAGGACAAGTTATTATGGACTGTATGGCTTATCTACTGGGAGAGAATTTTTTTTGCTATCTAGCTAACGCTAGCTTGCTAAGTTTTTATGAATGTGGGTTGTTATTGCTGCTCTAACATGAATATATTCGAGTAGGATTACTCGTATTTAGCTATTAGTCGGTGCACTAATTTCAGAAATGTCACAAGAGGAGAGATTGCCAACAGACTGGCTTATTTTGTTGTTGGTAAGCGAAGTGTGTTACTACATCTTAAGCCAATGTTACCGTATCGTGTGTGTGTGTGTGTGTGTGTGTGTGTGTGTGCGTGCATGTGTGTGAGCTAAATGGCTACTACCTCAAAATTGCTACAAAGACCGCAGATATAATAATTATACTTTTTCTAGCATGAGGATACATTCATTCAGCGAAGACATTCTCTCAGAATATGTTCAATTTGAGACTATTCATGTCAGACAAAAGTTGCATACCGAGGCACTGGAAATAAAAAAACTAAATTCATATACTTCTATATAAGACCAAAAGACTATAGCTGTCAGAAAATAAGCACAGTTATGTACAGCTGCCTGTGACCTGGTATATCGTGTATCCCTGCAAAACTGTGCTTCAGTGCCAGTGGAATGGTTTTGCCTCCCTGTTGTTCAGACTTATCAGCTTTGTTATTTGGATTGAAAAATTTCACATCATTTCACACATATTCCTGCTCGCATGCCGGAGCACTGGGAGTTTCGGCTTTCGGTTGACGTCTCACTAACATGCGTGACAGAGGCAGAATAACTACCAGAGTCTGAAATAGAAGCTGCGCTGCACTCACAATTGTCAACTCGGCTGGGTCGGAGATAGCCAGATTTACCTCTGATACAGCTGTCCATCATCCATACAATCAGTATTCCTTATCTTTCATCAATCTGAATTACTACGGACAGCGTCTGATAACTAGCAGCAAATCCCGGCCCCAGGGCGCGGAGGCCTGGGCTCCTGCTTGCACCAGAGTTTTCATTTCCAGAATCACTGGGAGAAAGTGACGGCAGGCATGATAAGTTCCACTAGGATAGCCATGTGAAGGTTTGTACAGTTATACAGTTGTTTATCTAGCTGTATCGACCGTATACTGGATACAGCATGCAAGTATTGCTTTCTCAAAAACAGGCACTGCATAACACGGTGGAATGGAACATAATCACCTAAGGGTCGATATACCTAGATGTCTCACCTAAACAGCAGCAAATGAAGAAAGATAGGACTCTGTCACCATATGTCATACGTATGAGTAATTCATTTTCAATCAGAACATAAGAGGAAATGGCACAGGCAGATCTGTTGCACTGGTGAGATGTGCAGACATCTTTGGCAGCCTCCTCTCAGCTGGATGTGTTCTTGCCTGATTCATCCGCTTTCTTGTGCTATTTCAAGTCCAACTCTCCACCAGATGCTTGTTTCATAAAGGAATGCCGGCTGCTGCCAATCACCATCTGAACACATCACTAATTTCCCTGTTCTTCGTCTGAAGCCACAAACAACAGAGAATAGTTTTCCCTGCCCCCTTATCTGTCACGTCACTCGTTCCTTAGAGGATGAATTAGGAAAATATGGAGAAGTTGACAGTGGCAGCACTCAGAATGATTTTCAGGAGATAATGGTACATTTTCTACTTCAAAGCTGACAGGAGTCATTTTAGTGAAAAAAATTTTTTGCGAGCATCTTATGCTTAAAATACTCAGTCCTAAAGGAGCTACTCCAAGCTATGTATCAAGAACTAAGTCAGTCTTCTCTCATTTTTTTTATCTCACAAGAGTTTAATAAAGAAGTAATGTAAATTATCAAGTTGAGTGTTATTCCCCTTTAAAAGAAGGGAAGACAATGTAGTGACATTTTAGAAACTTGATAAACATCAAGAGATTTAGTATTAGTAAGTGATTTACAATTTAGTAAGTGAGCCAGTAAAGACGTGAGATTAGAGATTGGAGATCCACCTTCTGCTGTCTGGAAGAACGCTACTGTTTTTCCTTTTATTAAGCGACTACATTTGTGTTTTGGTGTTATAAGAGTTAAAGAGGAAGTAAGGAGATATTTCAGATGCAGGCGCACACACACACACACACACACACACACACACACACACACACCAGGGGATGGGAGGCAGACAGCTAATAACGCATCAAAAGAATAACTGTGGCTGCCAAAGCGTATGAGTTCAAGCAGAGACAGCGAATGCCAGGAGACCGCGCGGTATCTGGACTTCCTGACACCAAACAACATGACCTCCCTTTTAGAAACAAATCAATCTATGAACGACACGCTAATTGCCAGGAAACTTGCAGGGTGACCCATTAGGATCCCTATTCCACCCACGCACACGCAGAGTGACATGACAAGCTAGTGAACAGTTAGCATTTGCAAAAATTTTACTTGTATCCTAATTGGTGGTGCAACCGGTCTTACTCGTTACTGGCAAAATATCACACCCTAATTGAAGACTTCAGACAGACAAGTCAGTTTAAAGTTTTCAAATGAGTGATGTTTCCACATCTCATTATCCGGAGCTGCAGCAAGTTGCAGCGTTGGGTACGATTATAGTGAATGACAGCAGCGGTTGTGTAGCATTCACACTCCAAAAGACCTGGACTGACTGAACAACTCCAAGGACGTTTGTTGTTCAAAAGAACGTCAAAACAAACTTAAATGGTCTGGTGGTCTGGCAGCTTCAATACATCTCTTTCCTCTGTGTCGATAAATGTGGATACAAATAACAGGGGACCCGCTGAACTGTTTGATTTCATTTCAATTAAAAGTATCAGTGACAGCAGGGAAAGCAAACACGTTCTTGGTGTCAATTACCAAATAAATCATGACTGATTAAAAAAACTAAACTGCTGGGACTTACCCTCTTTTCAAGCTTTTCATTTCAGTGTGATTTCTTTATTGCTTGGCTGGGAGCCCTTAACAAAAGTCCCAACGTTTTATTTAAAGTTATTTTAGAAGCCAGTGTCCGCTCAAGGGGTTAAATGTATAGACAGTCTGGACACTATACTGCCTATACATATGATGTCTCTAGGCCGCACTTTTCAATCTGCTGAGACTTCTAGGCGCGGTGAACTCTTCAAAGAAATCCACTCATGGGGTTAATGTAACATGGATGTCATGTTTACCAGGTAGGCATATGTTTCATTCCCTGTATTTCCCTCTTAGGTGCCATCTCAGTCCCAGTGTTGTATTATGTGGAGAAAGGCAATTTCTAAGTCATGCCAGAGACTTGACAATGCTCAGTTTCACAGTGTGAAACAAATAAGCACAAGACAGCTACCTATCCCCACTTTCAACAACCTCGCTGTCAAAGCTTCCCTTCTCATTTTCTGTACCCGTTTCTTTCTTCTTTTACACACACACAGACACACTTATACAGTAACCACCAAAACACAACCCACCCCCACACACACACAGCGAGACGGTTTCCAAACACTCGCTGAGTAGCTATCAAACACTTCCTTGATAAAGGACAGCACTGTGCAAACCAGGCCTTCCAGCTGTGGATTGGTAAGTGTAAATCCACTCTTGAACAAAACAAGAGCACGCTGATAGCAATCTATAATGCCTTTCCTTCTTTCCTTTACCCAGACTGCTTGCATTTTATTATAGTAGCGACTCCGGCTTGTTCTGACAAGAAAGCCTCACAGATACTCGAACCCAAAACATCAATGTAAATGCATTTTCCCTTTTTTCAGAGAACATTGTGTAAAATTGGCCTATGGGATGTCATATAATTAACATATAAACCATAATGCAAGTAATAATAAAAATAATGAAGTGGTTTTAAGAGAGAGGACACTAAACAAATGCAAATCACACATTGTGTCATGGCTTGCTAGAGATCTCTTCTCTAGCTAACAAGGTGAGGTTGCTCTCCAGTGCAGGCACTGCTCAATTAAAGATGCCATTACATATAAATGATACTACTACTACTACTGCTAGCACGTAGAGTACAGGGTTTCTGGAATCTTAGGGATAAGTAACACCATACATTCTTTCTTATTGCAGGTTTAGAGATAGGACCATGTCATTAAAGCTGCACTAGGCAAGATTTGTATGTAAAAATACACCTAGATTATCAGCCTAAATCACAAATTCGGGCTGCAACAAAGAAGAGCATCCCATCCCCACTAATTGAGACCCCATAGATTCAGTTATGTTTAGTCAAGTATGGTCACAGGCAGGGAATCTTCTTGGCGCACATGAAGTAATGAATTAAAACATAAGAGTGAAATACAAAACATTCTCCTATACAGCAGCAAGCGCTCCATCTACAAGTTATCTATCAGTTACATGATTTTGGGGTAATGAAGTCCTTCAAACAGTTATCTCCACTTGGGGCTGCCAAAGTTGCCTAGTGTAGCGTTAACATATTGATTTTGCTTTCTGTGGCTAACAGGAGGGAAAAGTTTATTCTGAGAAAATCCCAAAACAGGCCCCATCTGTATTGATGCCTGTTGATCTGGATATGCTTTGTCTGATACAAAGAAACATGTTGCTCCGTTTGCAAACGTGCCAAGAAGTTGGCAGTGGACATGTTGAGCAGATTCTGTGACTGACTTCCCTACGATCCCAGACTTTTCACACACCCTGTAATTGTGGTGCAGTCGGAGCCAAAAGATATGGAATCACACATTGAATTATACTTTACTCATTAACAGAGCTTTACTCATTAACAGAGCTTTTACAGCTGTATGCTCTTGACTGGCACCAAGGGACAATATCTGAAATTGCAGGCTCTCAGTGCCATGCCTTATACAGATCCAGATATTACAAAATGTACATATATTATACATACTTTATTTTCATGAAAACTGACATACATACACATATTTGGAAACTATACATTAACACAAATATTTTGATGTGGGCTTCTTCTACTGAAGCCTAGGATAGACATGGATGCTCAATTGGGCAGGAAAGTCAACTTCAGAAAGACATTAGTCATTTGAAGGCTTATTTTCTCCAAATGTATATTTTCAAGTTTCAGTAAAACAAGACACTGCAACACTGCAAACCGATAAGGAACACTGCAACATAAATTTAAAAATCACTCTAGTTTCAAATCTTTACAGCATAGCCAAACAGTAAGTTAGTATAGGTTTTGCACTGGTGGGCTAGTGAAAGACATTTAAAACAAGTATGCTTATACATTTGTATAAGCATTTTTCAGCCATTAATTTAGTATTATCATTATGTATGGTCTATTCAGAATCATGACATTTCTTTTGAATGATTAATTGATTTTCAAATAACGTTGCACATACTGTATTTGTTCCTGCAGTTTAGTCCTGACCCAGAGTGAGTAAACTAGCTGCCGTGTGAAAATGTCATTAAGGTAGGATGAAGTATGTATACACGACTGAAAATTGACCTTTTCAATGTGATGCAATGCAACATCAGTGTCAACTACAGCATAAATAATGCAGATTAGTATTACTGAGGCTTCACCAGCATGATATTGCAGTCTATATCATCTTCAGCACAATACCATCCATCACACGGCTCTATAATTTCACCAGTGCTACAGATTATAACTCTAGCTATAACAACTTGCTGCATAACAACCTGCTGGACTGAACAGTGGCGCCGGCGTTGTGTTCCAATCAATACTTGGACTTCTCGTAATGTTGGAACTCATTTTACACCCAATATATGATGGGGTGGTCAGGAGAATCGTGACTGCAAATGTTTTGATTTATTCTTGTTTATTTACAGACTGTAGTGTTTTGAATTGAAAAGCCCCATCTTCCCTGTTGTTCCACCATCCTTTGGCATGTTTGATCCTGACAACTCCCAAGCTCCAGGGCCATCAATGCTGCTGTCTGGGAAACATTATGAAGGTATGCACAGTAGAGAATGCATTCCTGGTGTGTTTTTTCTGAGCAGCTGCATGTCATCTCTATTTGTGATGCTTCCCAGCACCATAGAAAGAAGAAAAAAAGCTTTCTCTCAGATTAGCTGTTGGAGATTCTCTGCACACTAAAAGCGAATACATTTGCTTTTTAGTAGAATTTCCTACTGTTGTCAGCAGTATGGAGCCAAAAATATAATCAACTTTTGAATACACCCTGGCACATACAAGCACACAATGGTTTCTTTCCCATAGACTGGACATAAACATGCACACACACACACACACACACACACACACACACACACAGAAACTGACCGCACCTGCAGAAGTGCATTTAGGAGGATTTCAGGCAGG
>OMLI01059601.1:0-14396 GCA_900302605.1 Rondeletia loricata
CATTACATTATGTCATTTAGCAGACGCTTTTGTCCAAAGCGACTTACAATAAGTAGTCTTCATCAGCTAAGCCTTCAATAGGAATAAGTAGCGTTCGTAGAATCAGAAAGGTTTTAATTTTTTTAAGAGTAGAAGGGGAAGGAGATCCTCACATGATAGATTGGTCACTTCTACCCTTCTGCTTAATCATCACTGAAACAGTGCCTGCACATATGCACGCATACACACAAACTAATCATAACAATACTAATACTACTACTACTACTAATAATAATAATAACAAATTTAATTAGCAATATCAAAAAGTAAATTAAAACCAAAACATAAATTCAACAGCAAAATCAACCAGTAAACGCAAATGCAAAGCAAGAAACCTAAAACCTAAAACATCATTACATAAAAGCATGTTCTAAGAAGAAATGTAAAACTTAATACTGATTTTGCCAGCCGACGCTCCTCAGGTAGGCAGTTCCAAAGTCTGGAAGGCCTGATCACCTCTTGTTTTCAATCTAGACTATGAAACAGCCAGCCGGGCCCGGTCCAAGGAGCTCAAGTTGCACTCCTGCTCTTGTGGGGTTAAAAGGTCTGTGATGTGTGGGGTTAAAAGGTCTAGTCCTAGTGTTTCATAGATTACTACTGCCATGCAATGTTGTTCCATTATGACTTTGGAACAGCCAAAACACAGCACAAAGATGTCCAACATCTCTCCTACATTGCAAACAAACATTAACACACACGCCGGCAGACACACACACACACACACACACACACACACACACACACACAAAGCCTCAATACTCAGACCACTCCTGTCTTTGCCCTCAAGCTCACAGCTTGGGTTTTTAGCCCGTTTTGTCTGGCCCTCCATTCAAAATGGCCCCCTCATAACCACGCACATTATCGGCCAGGCAGGCAGCCCCTGAGTGGACTGAAGCTCCCCGTGTGAGAGCAGTGATTCATGGTGCACTGGTCTGTAAAAGAGCAGCCTCTCCCTGCGCTCCGGCCCTTCATGGGGACAAGGAGAGCAGAGGCTGTTCTGCAGTGGGGATGAATCAGAGCCCGGCTAGAGGACTGAACCCTGTTGAGACCATGCAGGTCAAGGGAGGTAGGAGGGTCAGTGTAGTCTCGTGAGCATGTCTGTGTCTGGGTGTGTGTGGGGTCTCTGTGTGTCTCTAGGTGGAGAGAGGGTAAGCCCAACTAATGCCTGAGTGTGTCTGCTGAATCTGCGCTGCTGCTGCCTATCCCAAGGACAATCTCTCAGCTGCCTTTTAACAATCTTAGCTTCAAGGCAAGTACAAAGTACTAAATGTTTAGGCGCTATCTCTAACACTTCCCCAGCCTAAAAGAGAACCAGTCTAAAGGGCACTGGGAAGAAGACACTGTGAGAAACAAAGAAGGCTCATGAATAAGCACTGAAAAATGATAGTACTTGGTGGGATTGATGAAACCCTGTTCAGCTTTTCCAACAGGCAGCACAAATTCTTCCCCCCTCAGGCTACAAGGTGTAATTTCCCCTTCCACTGTGACAAGAGACGTGTAAAGAATTATGTGTAGCTCAATGACTGACTGCTTCAATTTAATTCATATGTAATGTACAACATGTATGTATGCATCTACTGCATCTATCTATCTATCCATCTTGCACATCTAGGCACTCAGAATAGAAACACTTGCACGCTGCCCTGCTGTAACACACGGTGGGATGCGGATGGAAATGCTGGCCCCACAGGACACACACACACACACACACACACACACACACACAAAGAGAGGACTGCTGTGGGGCTGACGCAAGACTATCTCTGTCTCACGTGTCTCTCCCCTACGGCCGCCCGCTGCTCCTGACCTTCGAGATGTTTTTCTCTCTCCTTCCCCCCTCTCCCTTTATCCCTCTCTTTTTCACGCTCACACACACACCCTCACTCAAACACAGACAGACACACACACACACACACACTCACTCACTCACTCACTCCTCCCTTCTCTGCACACCTCCCAGCCACTCAGTATTTTGTCATTAAAAGGCATTGCATTTCAAGACTGGATCAAACAGATGGGGCTGTGTAAGCATTGCTGCTCCTTCACACAGCACCTTGGCTTAAGTACAGATAGCCCACATGCATTACAGCACTCTCCCTCAAATGCATGCGCACAAGCAACGCACGTGCACGTGCACACACACACACACACACACACACACACCTGGAACAGCAGAATCAGAGCCTGGTTGTGGATGGCTGCTTCATGTGGGTACTGTGTACTGTTTCTTTCCTGCCTAGCTGATGCAGCTGAATACCCTAAGTGTATTTCCTAAGGTACGCTCTACAAGACAAGAACGCTAAAAAAGCACACAAAGGTATCATTTCTTGGCAGAGAAAATGTCCTGGTTAGTCACTTCTGTCCTAATGACTTTATTAGTCCTTTCTGGAGACCAATGGTTCATGCCTTCTGGTGGCAAAACACTGGCAAGAACACGCACAAAAAGTTCAATGGGTCCATAATACACACACACACACACACACACACACACACACACACACACACACACAATATAATTACATCTCTCTCTCTCTCTCTCTCTCTCTCTCTCTCTCTCTCTCTCTCTCTCACCATTTGCATATTCCTTTGGGTGTTTGAGTTGAGCAGCTCTTTCCCTTTTCCTTCTCTTGTCTTCCAAGCAACAAATGTCAGCTAATTACACCATAGCTGTTTGGATGAGCTCCATGTTTCCCTGTGCTCTGCTTGCTTGTTCTCTATGGGCTGCAGGAAGAGTCAGGCAGCCGAGACAGCCAGCGATGGGGGTTGTTGCTACAGGCCAACACCCCCTAGAAATTGATTCCCCACGAGAGGGCTCATCAATACTTATCACATATGATACAACCACCTAGCCCCAACCTATAGGAATACATCACCCACAGTTAGAGATGAAGCAGTAACGGCAAACGCCGATAGAATCAGCAATGGTAACACACAAGGCTAAAGAGCGAGTCACACCGGAGACAAGTAGTTCCCTGAGCTCTACATTCAGTAAAACCTTATAAAGGATCCCATTAGATCTGGTGACACACGCACAAGGTCATCAAGTCAGGGAAGAGAGAAAAGTGCAAGTCATTGTCAGTGTGGAACAACAAACTGCCACCTTGGTGTGTGTGAAGCGAAGCCCTGAGGACGCAGCCGCGCCCCTGACTAAACTGAGCTCTCACACAGAGACAGAGTGAGAGAGTGAGACAGAGAAAGAGAGATAAAGCGAGAGAGAGAGAGAGATACAGAGAGAGAGAGCGCGAGGGAGGGAGATCAAAGCTGCACGTAGCAATACACAATCCAAGATCCAGCAAACCCAGCAGCACAGTAGGGCACAGTTAACAACCATTTACATTCAGCGTTAGCTCTGAACAGATAGCAAACTCAAAAGATGTTTATTAGGAGCATACGCTTCAGACAAATATCCTGATTAGAATGGGAGAAATCTAATTAATTGCTTGATTCGCTGAATGAACCCCGAATTTGTAATGTAATCAAAACAACTGCTTTTCAAGGGGCTCTTGTTAAATTTAATTGGGGGAGAGAAAAAAAAACATCCTCTTTCACTGAATGAATGAAAATGTAATTAGGCCTGAAACTGAAAGAGTCTGCAAGTTTGTTCTGGCGTGCCATAAAAACTGTAAAAGGTGAAGTGAGTGAAAATATATATTTTAGAAAGTCAAGCGTCAACTATTTTATAACGTGCGTGGCCATACCAGTGTGGAAAAGAGGAGACCTGAATACTCATTCTTACAATATACTGTGTACTCACTGTTAGAGATGTCTTCAGCTCTTTGACATTACTGCTGTAACACCTGGAGGGGAAAAAAGCAAGAAATAAAAGATCAGGTCAAAAATACAATCAGAGTCATAAGAATACAATTGGTCTGTCCAGTATGCTTCGATTTATATGATCATGAAATGGTTAGATTTTATGCAGTGTGGTGATAATGATGAATGTGTCCCTGTTGCGGGCCTGAGGGGATAAAGCCCCCAAACTACCCGGATATCAAAGTTACAGTCTCAGAGCGTATTCGTGGTCTACGGACACATCAAACAAAAAACACTATGACGTCTGAAACACAGCTGTGACACACACACACACGCACACACACACACACACAGAAAGATATTCATACACACAAAAACTCTCTTTCTCCCTGAGCCCTTTCTTGCAAAACCTGTTTGTTAGAAATGGATCTAGACACTGGAGCTTTAAGTGTGAGTATATTTTCCCCAAACACAAGACAGTTCTTGCAGAGAACCAAGCCTTGCCAGCGTTCTCACGCCCATCTCTCATGCATTGTCTCTAAGGCCCTCCTGTGCTCTCAGAGCCAGAGCCTGATCTAAGCTGTTCACCATAACAGACACCACCCTCAATGCAGAATACTGCTAACTATGTCACGCTAAAGCAAAGCACAGACACCACACACACACATACAGACAGGGAGGAAGGCACTCACAGACACTGACAGACATTCACAGACACATAGATGCACAGAAACACACAGTGTTATAGCACATGTGTGGGCAGCCAGCTAACAAGGTTTTGTTGACAGTAAACACGTCCATCTGGTCAACAGCAACAGACTGAAGTCTGGCGGACGCTTCGTCAGCAGGGGTGGGGTCGACGCTTTCTATTAAATACTTCCAATTTGTAATTTGGTAATCAAACGTTGCACGTATTTTCACATTTTTGACTCGACTAAACGTATGAATATTTTTCACTGCTGTGTTTTAGTAATTCCATTTAGTGTCATTTCTTGAATTGACTGCCACAGCAAAATATGAATAGATGCCATAACCCAGTAGATTGTAGTTCAAGAGCCCAAGTGATTCCGTCTTTGTGTCCCTCTATGGATGCCCTCCAGTCAAGTCTCTAGCATGTAATGCAATGCACATCTGTCATTACAGCTCAATTTATCACTGAACAGACATCAGCTAGACTGACAGTGTTCATAATAACTGCACTGATCGAACTGTAATGGCTCCCCTCATCATCTACACTCTTGCACAGACACACAGAGACACACACACACACATACACTCACATTCACCGACTACATACACACACAAATACTTTGATTACACATAGCAGTGATAATGATAACGGAGAGCCAGGTAGGCTGAATTCATCTTCAGCTTTTTCATAAAGGCCTATTAGTGGATGATTAAAGGATCTTTGCTCATAGGGCTTCAGCTCAGAAAATGATTTGCCAGCCACGAGGCAGGTGAATTACACTGGAAAAGAAAGCCAATGCTGTCTGCCATCATTTACCTGAGTGAGAATCAGGCTGTTAGTGTATTAACCTCATCTCACTGTAAGATCTTACCAGTGTTACATCAATGGCAGATGGAGGGAGATAAAATAGCACTACACATGCACTTTTCTTTAAGACTTAAAGCCTATAATTAAATTGCAACAGTAAACCCTAACCCTAAAAAACTGTGCTCACCTAATAAGAGAGAAGAGGTGCAATCACCTATTTTTGGAGTAACACAAAAGAACATTAACAAGTGATATAACAAATTACTGCTCTAAGTAATGTTATTGCATATATAACTTTTTGAGTAACAAGCCAAATGCCATTTCCTGTAATAGCCATTATTACTTAGTAATTGCAGATTCGATTGAATTAACTTTCAGCGCAAAAAACAAACAGAAAAACAGGAATGATCCACAAAGTTATAATTATCTGCATTTACACTCCAGGCATGCTTACACAGGGACAATGTATAACTGTCATAACGTCTCTCTCTCTGAATCGTCTCAGCAACAACCTGTTTGGTTTCCCTAATCTACTCCCCGCCTCGGCCACACAGGCGTTGGCTTTACTTTAGGATACATAAAGTAGCTGAGGCATCGTTATGGTTCAGTCTGCAAATGCCCAGTCTGCCACCTGGTCAGGTTGTTGTACAAGTCAAGCAAGAAAATAAGAAAGAAAGAAAGAAAGAAAGAAAGAAAGAAAGAAAGAAAGAAAGAAAGAAAGAAAGAAAGAAAGAAAGAAAGAAAGAAAGAACGAAAGCAAGCAAGAGAGAAAGCAAGAAAGCAAGCAAGAAAGAAAGGAAGCAAGAAAAGAAAAGAAAGATCACATCTTGCTGCCTTCTTTACAATTAACTTTGTTTGTACTCCAGCATGGAAAGCAAGTGTACTCTGAAAATACACATATTGAGATTGGCCTAAAATCCCTTTGTTTTTAATATTTGATGCCTTGTTAGAAGAGTGACACTGGTGAGGTGTTTGTCTCTGCTGATCTCTGGCACACCAGGCCTTGTGGGAGTGAGCTATAGAGAGACTTGGCCGCAGACATTTTCCTGAAGCCCCCAGAACAAAACAGGCAAGTCTTGACAGTCTGTCCGCCACCGAGTCGTCACACAATCAGTTGCAGGAAACCAATCCCTAAATAGCAGTGATTCATCTCTTCATCACACACAATGCCAGTACACAGCACACAAAGAAGCTCTCTCTTCCTCTCTCTCCCTCTGTCTTACCCTATCTGCCTCAACCCCCTTTCCCCAGTGTGGTCTTCATGCTGCTTAAAAATAAGTGCTTCTCCCAGCTTTCTTTGCCCTGTGATTTACTGGCAGTGTTTAACTGCAGGGCAGCATCTTTTATCGTTACATGATCTGGGACTGAAAGCTGACAAAATGGAATCTGTGTGTGAGTACCTTTGTATGTGTGTGGGTGTGTGTGTGTGTGTGTGTGTGTGTGTGTGTGTGTGTGTGTGTGTGTGTGTATTCAGGGCAAAGAAGGGAGCGGGTGGAGGAATAAAGAACTTGTGTGTGAAACGTTTGTCTAAGTGCAATTCAAATCCTCCCAGCTTTCTCAAAAGTGTGTGTGTGTGTGTGTGTGTGTGTGTGTGTGTCATTCCACTAAATGGTTTCTTCCTTGACTTGATGGAGCAAGTCCCATCTCAAGGGAATGGGTTACACCACACACAAAGCAAAGCGCTTTGAGACTGGCGAAAAGCTCGGAACATTAGTGCAATCCATTTATGAGAGAGAGAAGACGTTTGAAACACCACTCTCTATCGTGTGTGTGTGTGTGTGTGTGTGCGCGTGCGTGTGAGTGCCTATCTGTCTCTGTGTGTGTACACGTTTCTGTGTCCTCATGGTAATTCTTCTCTCTTTATGGCCGAGAGAGCCCATTGCTGTATTAGTCAATCCACTTCCTTTCTTGCTATATCCTTCGCAAGATAAACCTCACTCACTCATCAGACAAGCACATAACTGTGACATGCACACTACCTGGCCTGGCTGCTGGCCGTCCATGGTTGCATTTAGAACAGTAATATCAGTACAGTATGTGGCCAGATCATCAGCATTATGTGATCAGGCTAGCAGAGGCCTCGTTCCAGCCTTGATGATCCATCAAGATGACGTGTGAAGGTCAGAGTAGCCGTCACCAGCACAGCTGTCACACCTCTTCCGAGCATCCCCTGGCTAACTGGCCTTCCAAAACACTCAGCGGACCCTTACACAAAACAGGGCCAACTGGGGAGCGCAGGGACCAAGGCCAACTGAACATGCCTATAACCCGGGCTGGACTTCTATCATGACTCTGTTCCCCTCCTGACAAACAATCTCCAGATGTGGCTAGGAGTCGCATCAGTGTTGTTTTGGTGAAATTACATTGCAACAGTGACAAGGAAACTGTGGGCCAACCTTGGCGTACCCCACAACCAAAGACATATTTTTCCTCTAATCAACATTGTTTGTGACATCAATTAGTATTGGCTTTTCAAAATTGAATTCAATACACAACATAGCCACAGATCTAAATGACTGCCAGGTCTATTGTACAAGAGGAAAAGGCTACAGTGTGGAGAACAGATGTGAATCCCGTTTGGTTTCTACGCTTCTGTGTCTGCAGCTTCTATTAAATGGATCTGCTGTCTCCTCGATCAGGGAGTCAATAAAGGGCCAGTCCTGTCAAACCCTCAGGGGTAAGTGTGTGTGTACATATGTGTGTGTGTGTGTGTGTGTGTGTGTGTGTGTGTGTGTGTGTGTGTGTGTGTGGTTGTACGTTCTGGACAGAATTTGAAGTACTCTGACAGGTGAGTGATTGAGTGCTTTCATTTCCCTCCAGCGACAACAAGACATGCACACTCTCGTGCACACACACACACACGCACACACACACACACACACTGGAGGATGGAGAGAGAGAGAGCGCTGTTGTTTCCTAAAGGATGCTGCTCCTGCCTGCATGCTTAAATTAGCTCTAAATGTTTGGATTACACGCGGGAGCTCTCACAGAGGATTTAGCAGCCATAGCCTAGAGGCCAGGGGATGTGTGGATGTTTCCATCTCCATGCAAACGCATACACACCAACACACACACCCCTCCCCCCATTCATACTCTCCTTATACAAACAAATGAGCAGACAGCAATGTGCACATGCACGCACCCAAGTACCCTCACACATACACATATTAAGTAAATATCACAGACCATATTCTATCAACCCTTGACAAAATCACACAAGTCGCATCCATCTAACTCAGAGAACAGACGGACAGAAAACTATTTCAGAGCAACCTAGACGACCCTTTTCCCCACAGTCACTACAGCTGTAACTGGTCTAAACAGAAACAACACCCACCATTTCATCAGGTCTCTGCAATGGGGACACACTGTTTTCACATGGCACTTTTTAAGAGTGCAGTCTTGGCCTCCGTTGGTGGGGGGAGGATAGGATATACTACCAGACGTTCCCTGCTCCGTGGAGAGCGAGGGAGAGAGGAGGAGGAAAAGAGAGGGGGACTGAGGGAGGTCAGCGCCCCCAGCCTCAGATAAAGGCCTCTCCCTCCCTCTGCCTCGGCTTTCCAAGCCCCTGCCAGGATCGAGAGGCGTCTCACGTTACAGCTGTCTCTCAGTGTCATCGTTCAGAAAGAGAGAGCGTGAGTGTGAGAGAGAGAGAGAGAGAGAGACGGAGAGAGAGAGAGAGAGAGAGAGGTGGAAAACAGGACAATGCCACAGCACCAGGCAGACTGAGCGGGCTAGGCTTTCATGGCTGGATAGCAGAAAAACAACAACAGCAGGTTCAATTGCATGAGAAGCCCTCACTGTGGTTCAGTTACCTGGTGCATTAGTGCTTTAGTAAGTCATGTAAATGACACGTAAATATTCACTACAATGTGGAAGTATTTTGGAATCACTGAAATGTACCTTGACCTTTTCATGGCAAATTATTTCTAAATGTGGTGTGAATAGCGCTAGACAGAGCATTTTCTCTGTAGCACCTCACTCCGGTGTAAAACTGACGACACGGTCTGACAGGTTCCTAAAAAGAAAAAGAAAATTTATTTTTCCATTCTCTTGTTTTGTGTGGAGTGAGAACAGACTAAGACAAACACATCTGACATCTGCTCAAAGGAAGAGATGATAATGACTGCACTTAGTACAACAGCCTATGTGCTATAGCGCCTCTGTGGATTAGACATACTTGAGTCCCTTCTCCATCCATGAAGAGTATCCTTTTTTAACCTTTAAATGCTAAAAACAGCAGACTGTCTCAGGTCCAGTAATGACTAATCCAATGACTGCTCGCACTTCACCCTGCTCTGCTAACAAGGTAACATGTAGCCAAGTACTGAGTTACGTTCAAATCAGCATTTATTTCTCTTCTATAACTCTTTCTGGAGAGAAATAAAAGATGCCCGAAATAACCAAATAAAAATTCCATGAAGGATAAGGTGCTGTATATGCAGATTGTTATTCAAAGCTGTAGCACTTTAACAGCATTACACAGTGAGGTGTGATAGCAGCAGCATTGTTTACATAAAACATGCCTCTGAACAAATATACATATGGTTATTCCATAGCTCAAGAATGTTTTCCTATTTGTTTTTCTCTATCCTTGTCATTTCTCATGGTGTTCCGTAGGAGGTAAATATTTAAAATTCTGGCTTAGCTGGGAGCAGGCTTTGCCAGCACAGCTAAAATAAAAAGCCTTTGTGGCAGCAGTGACCAGATTTTAAATGCTGAAGAAGATCAATAAATGGGGGCTGTGAGGCGCAATCTCATGCATTTGTGGGAATGTGTGTGTGTGTGTGTGTGTGTGTGTCCTGTCCCTGCCTGTGTGCGAATGCATGTGTTCTGACAGCAAGTGTGAGTGCGTGTGTGTGTTTGTGTGTGTGTGTGTGCGTCTTAACAGCCACCAAGGCTCTCAGCTCCTATGCCTGCTACAAGGTTTTCTATAGTATCATCAAGAATCCCATTGACCCAGGTGGCACACCAATAGAGAAACCAATATCATTCCCATTCCCACATCCAAAACCTTGTTCCCATTTCCTTTCCCATCCCAGTATCCTTTCCCATTTGAGCATTTCCAGCATGGGCGAATTCCAGCAAAAGTGTAAATGCAGGCCCCCTGCTACGGATTGAAAATGTCAAGGTGTGATAAACACCAAATCAAATAGTAGGGTTTTCAGACTTCATTGCCATTATCATAGGGCCCATTATCACGTTCCTGCCAAACCAAAACGATCGGCATCTAGGCAAGGGAGAGGGGGAGGGCTTACAATGACGAAAACACATAGACGTGTTTGGAAAACCTAAATCCCTTCCATCAGGTTTATACTGATCCAGCCCAACATAGTCCCTCTAACCTTAGAGACGTACTGAACGTCTTGATGTTTCGTGATGCCATGTGATGCTGATGTGATTTCTTTTCTAGAGAGAAATGCACACTTGTTTTTGCCATGTTTGTTCTGCTCCCTGACATTAAATGGATGCTTTCAGTTCACATCAGGTGATGGTCTTCTTTGCTTTATCTGTACTACATGAATATGTGATGGAGAGAAACAGTGAACTGTACCATGGTTCTGCCAAGCAAGTAACGCATCTGTATTTTCGCCTTCTCACTAATGTAGAAAACAAAACCAGCCCTGAAGTGGAAAACTCATCAAGACCTTTTGAGACTTCATTAAAGAAACTAGCCGAGACTTTCCAAACAAAGCATCTCTTTGGAGGGGGAGATCAACCTTTTCACCTTGCTGGTGGAAAAACAGGCATCCCAACGAGACAGCCCATGCACAAACAACCTTGACTTTCATCAAGGAAATTCTCACATTGAATGATAAATAGAGGCCCAGGGGACGAACAGCAAAGAAGCAGCTTATCGCCTTCTCCTCCCAAATTTGTCCGCTCTGTCTTCCGTGTCTCCTGAAAGTCAACATGGGGTGACCCAGTTGCACTTTACACTGCTTGTTCTCTGGTAGTTACTCCACCATATGTATAATCCAGACACCAAATGTAAAAAAAAAATGTATTTCAATTACATAGTTGAGACTTCTGTCCTGTGCACATCCTTCTTGCTGAAAAATTAAGTGACCAATGTCATTAGCCCTATCCTGAGACAAAACAGAGATGCATTTCTCATTATACACATACAGACACATACAGACAACGCTTTTCAAAGACAACCACAATATTTGACACGGCTCACATGTAATGTGGCTGTGGCCGTGCATGCACTTTAGACAATTATTTGTGTACCCTGATGATTATCAGGACATCAAGTGGACATGCGGTGTGACCAAAATAGCAAGGTAAAGGAAGGTTAGGTAGATCATCTGAGAGCCAACCAACTTTCCAACTGAGAGGACATTAACCTACGAGGCCATGAGAACAAATATCAACGAGTGCGCTGCCTGCATGGGCCAGCAGCACAACACAAAACAGTAGGCCAAGGCGTAGATACACAGCAGCACCAATTTGATCACCAACAATGAGAGGCATTGTAAATCTCATTCCTAGAAGCTTTTAGGGCTTTTGCTCAAATGCTGCTGCTTCTCAAAGGGCCATTAGCCCTTATAGGATTAATGTCTGTTTCAGAAACATCTGTCCTTGTGTCTTGGTACATTATTTCATTTGCTGTTATTGTTTGCTGTGTGTGTGCACGCACATTCATATGTAAATGAGTGAAAGATGGAGAGGGATATGGAAATATAAGCAGGACCCTGTCTAACTATTAGTTCTTGGATCGTTGTGTTAACACAGAGCAGACCTCTACTTCCTCTGTAAATGTCACAGTTCTGTGTCAGCACTGACATGCAGAGATTTGTCAGGGCTCCCAGATGGTCATTATTATCAATAGATTGTTTATAGATCTAATTAATCTCTGTCAAAATATGAAAAAGTGAAATCAAAGCCACCAAATATTTAGGCTGGCGGACATTGAGAGATTGAGTCATAAATGCTTTATATAGGCAATGTAAAAGTATCTTACTGGTAAGAGACAACGTGTTGTCCATTTAGGAAACATGCAACATGGAGTCCTCATAAAGCTGCCACTTCCCATGTAGTTTTCTGCATACGGGCCTAAAACATGCACCTTTTACATGATGATATATCCTGTCGCTTAGAATATATTTAGCCCAAGATAAATTCACACAATCAGCGATAATCAGCGACAAACTGTGACTATCAAGTATATCAATCTCACTTCATATACCTCATTTCAAAATTACAAAAAGCAATGGGCTTCCTGCCAAATTGATAGCCCCAATTTCAATAGTAAAGGATTACAGAGAATACAGCCCTGTGTGCACATGGGATTGTATTCTCAAAAGCTGTCCACGTTCTGTCCGATTCAGCACCCCAGACACAGAGCTAATTTCACCTAATCAGCTTAGTCAATAGCAGGCGTTTGCTGTGACTTTGGTAGACATGCAAATAGGGCTTAACTATGTCTATCCTTAATTCCTGAATGATCAAGTCAAGCGGAAGTCCTTCTTTATCTCTTCAAAAACAACATTTCCAATTTGAGAGAGAGAGAGAGAGAGAGAGAGAATGAATGAAACTCCAACCCAGAGTTTATTTTTTTCTCTTGGCCTGGCAAGGAGACATCTCTGATTTGAGTGTGCTTGAGGTAGCACAGTGTGCTTTCATTTCAAACCAACATCGCAAACAAACTGACAGATTTGTTCCCCCTTTCTCCCTTTTGCTCTCTCACTCAAATTATGGGGAAACACACTGCACAAGTATATTAGTGCTTCTCATTGGGCTGCGTTCAGCTGCAGCACTTACACATAGCGCGCACACACACACACACACACACAAACACGCTCAAAATGAAGCTAACAATAGACATTTGTAATAGTGGTGGTGGAAAACTGAGAGAAACTGTTCTGTTTCAATTCACTGATACCACTAATGGCTTCTTAGCTGCTCCATGAAATCAAGCAGCTGTCATGTCGATGCATCAGCAGTGAGAGGAGGGAGAGTCATCCCCATAAGGACAGAGGCACCGCGCCTTCATGTTTGGCTAAACATCTGCTCCTCTGCACTTCAGCTTTGCAGCAATAAATGGGCAAACAAAAGAGGTGGGAGGTGAAATTAGCAGATTTCCCATCTCAAAGCATTTGTATGGTTTGTTTTCTTTCCCCTCTTTCTTAAAGTGCTTACTGGACACGAGGCAGAAGTGAGATCAAGTTTAATTCCGGAGGACAGAGCAAATGGATGGGCTAAGGTAACACCGTTTTCAGGATGCTGATAGAAATTGAATAAGGTCACCAAATTCCACTCACTAGACAGTTGTTTCTGCAACTGAGTCTATCTGCTGCAACCATTTGAGTGTTACAGCTCAGTCAGGGCTAATGCAAACATTGTGTGTGTGTGTGTGTGTGAGAGAGAGAGATGCACGTGAGTGTGCATGTCTTAAGCTTGTCAAGCAGGCAAATCAATAAGTCATACTTTAGTTCAACTTAGCGTAAGTGATCAGTACACTAAACAAACATAAAGGTTTCCTGGAACATACTGTTGTTTTTAAATAAGGATATTATCATTTGAAACAACTGCAAGACGCAATTCTTGGCTTATCAACAAAAGAAGTTAGATTTTTATAATGACATCCAATTTTCAGGTTTCACTTTGGCTGTACTTCCTTTTATCTCATTCTTGGTCATTAGTATTCTTCCTCCCTCCTTCCCTCCCTTCATCCATTCATTCATGTTCAGTTGCACATATGTACATTAAGCAACACCGATTAAGCATTGATACACTGAAATCACATTCAACAACATTCACTAAATAAGTACCATCCATTTCACTAAAATTGTGGCTTTACAAAAACAAAAAAAGCCATTTCCACCTGTCTCTCCAAAAAGCATAATCCTGACAAATACCACTAGGTCACTATATAGTCTTGGTCAGTGTAACAGTGAGGCTGAAGCCCCTTATCCCCCTTCCTCCTGTTTAATGTCTCAACTCATCGCTGACAATCTTTTAACCGGCAACACTGTCTCCCTAAAAACTTCGTGACAGTAACATCTTTTTTTCTTTTACAAGTCTGAAACTTTCTGTGTGTGTTAAAAAAAAACAAAAAAAAAAACATGGATCCTATTCCTATTAAAGTATGAGTGAGAGA
>OMLI01059605.1:7118-17721 GCA_900302605.1 Rondeletia loricata
CCGTTCGTTATAGAGCCTTGTATCTGTATTAACAATACATACAAGGCTCGTCAATAGCGCTAGCCTTGGGTATGCGTTGGTACGACTGGACTATGAAAAGGCAAACAACTGCGGACTGTCCGTCTGCACAGTGTATGCGCCCTGTACTTCTAGACTATGAATTGGCCTTTCAAGACAAAAAAGCCTCCTGTGCACAGGATGTGGACCACATGGAATTTAGCGGTTTCAGTCCATTACTGAGTTTTTCTTGTCAATTTGGTTTCTTCATCCCAAGTCCCCTAACTCTACCTACTCCATCTCTTTTGCTCTCCTCTCTCTCCCTTGTCTTCTGTCCCTACAGTCTGTTTCATGGCGGCCCGGGCTCCAAGCTCCAGGCTGGCTCCATGCAGCACAGCGGCAGACACCTGTTGGATTTCTCCCCAGAGACAGAAACTGAGGCCGAGGTGGGTCCCGAGCCCCTCGGCAGCGGCCCCCCTCAGATGGCCGACAGGTAATGAGCTCAACCACCAACACCCTTCCCAACACTGTATTTACCCGCCATGTCAGCGGACCAGGAAGCACCTGTGCCTGGGCTCGGTCTGAACTGGGACAGCTCATTACAGCATGTGTAAACATATGCGCCAGTCGATTACCAACTCTGTCCTAAAGTCTGCCTCTCGACAACCTCCAGGCCCCTGTCTAGCTGTCCAGGAATTGGGCTTTGAGTAACAGGGGAGGGAGATGGAGGTCGAACCTGGTTTGACATCCAGCTGTATATTACTAGTAACAGTTTATTGTTCTAAAGAGTTTTTTTTTTTTAAATGTTCTTGTTTTTTTTTTAAATGCGTCAACGGTCCACCAGTCTCATTTGTAAATTGCTTGAATAACATTTGTTGTTTTGTACATTGCCTGCGTCCCCCAGTCCTGAAAATTATGTTGCTTTGCATGGTGGTCAGAGCGTCTCGTGTCTCCATGGCATTGCCAGCCTGTGTTGTGTCAGATCTACGCATAGGGTGGGTCACATTTTAATGCGAACCATTCATCTGTAGTATTAGGTTTCCCAGCACCATTAAGCCTATGCAGGCAGGAAGGAACACATTAGCCTTTACAGAGGGGGTGACAGAACCAAGCGCAGCCGGGAAGACGATGATGGGGGAGATATGCAACCTAATCTTGGGGTCCCTTCTGTACAGGGAGGTGTGTGTGTGGGGAGGTTAATATGGACCCCTCAGTTAGAGTTATGATCAGGCCTCTGTGTTCTGACATGTTCTGTCTCATGGAACCATTTCCAGAACGTTTAGAAACTGGAATGCGAGGCATAGTTGGTGTGTTGGCTCAGACCTGGGGGGCCCAGGGGAGGGATTAAGTCGGTAGCAGCCGTTTTGGTAACAAGGCCCCTGCAGGTGGGCACTGACTGTGGACAGTCTACATCATCACCTCGAGCAACATAATAATTCACTCATGGAGAGGTATTACTGTGTGTAATTTAAGCCACAACCAGCTACATCTGAGGATGAAAGTCATGCAATGCAATGTACTACTAATCCATAATGTATGGATACCCACCCTATGGTAACAACCAAGACTTTTACACAACTGTTTTCATCTGTCATAGTCTATAACCATATGTGACCTACTGGGTGGTAATGTCCATTTTCTGTTGCATGTTTATGATCATACTGATCAGGAATTTCGGCAGCATGTGGACATAGGTGCCAGCTCTGTGCGTGCTGAGGAGCTCGAGCACCCCCAATATCCTCCCCGCCTCCAAAAACAAAAACACATTGGCTATGTTTACATGCACACCAATAATGTGATTAAGGCAATAATGTGAGTAAGGCAGAACCCATGTAAACACCCACTAATCCCTACACATTTTATTTACATATCATACACATATGATAATGCAAGCCCTCTACGCTTCATTTGTCCTCCAAAGACCTAAACACATTGCTCCATACGTTTTCAAATTGATGTGTTGTGTTATTCTCCTCTGCTGTACTCCTTTCTGTTTTTAAATAATAAAGCGTAACACACTTCCATTGTTCCAACCTTGGAGCGTTGTTGGATTTCCAATTTTGAAGTAGGATCTATGAAGTAGGAAAACAAGACCACCCATCCTATTGGGTATTTCCATTTTGTTTTATCTTGGAGGAGACATATGGAGGGAATGAAAACCAATTGTAGGCCCTATTTTTTTACAAGTTCATTGTGATGAAAACATAAAAAGCCCCCTTCTATTATCGTGATAGTAGTTTCGTGTTTTCGTTATATGCGGTTTTATGGGTGTCCTTTTCATAAGTTGGTGCCTATGCACGTGGACATATGGTATCAGAGGCTCTGCACTTCCTTATCAATGCGAGTCAGCATTTCAGAGCATATATTAAGTGACTCTGAAACTCTGCCAGCTCTGCACGTGTCAAGTGTCAAATAATTGTGATCAATAAAATTCAACAGCGATCAATTCATTTCAACAGAGGTGTAATTGTCTCCAGATTGAAGCTGTGCTGGTTCCTTTTTGGCATTGTGCTGGTTCCCTTTAACCAACTCCTCAACTCATCATGGGTGTTTCACCCACTCCAGAGTGCAAGCAGCCATCTTGGCTCTCGATTTGCATTCAAAGCATATTCACAACATGTGGAAAGTTTTTGTTTTTATCAGATTGTTATTCAAAATTCTTACACAGATTTCAGAGCATCAGAACAGCCTCATAAACATATCACCTCTCTGTGTCTCCTTATCGCTCTCTGCTTTTCTTTCTATGTTTTAGCTCTGAGGATAAAGCCCTGATGGTGGTGAAGGACCCTGTCTTCCTCAGACCCCCTCCCCCCTGTCAGCCTCCTATCAACAGGACCAAGTGCATAGAGTCAGTAATGAACGTACAGAGAAAAACTTCTCTCACTTCACTTAAAACCATGAAATAAATGAAGTGTCTTACCTAAAAAGTAAAAAAGAGTCTAATGTGCATTTATACCTGTGATAACCTTGATTGGCAGGTTGGCCCATGAGTTGAGGGGTTGGGTCCACCGTCATGACGTGGAGCAGACCAAATCCAGGCGTATGAGTAACAGCCACCACAAACCCACCAGGACCATCCTGGTAAGTCACCGCAGCAAGTGTTGACATTCAGAAAGACATATGAGCCTGCAGAAATCTGCATGACATTCAATATTAGCAGAGATTGTTGGCAGACCAATGCCTCTCTTTAACCTCTACTAAGTCTTTCGTTTTTTGCCTTTAGTGAGTAATTACTTCATAGAGCAACATTTCTGCGTTGCTAGATGATAAAACTTTACTATTTATCATTGAAAGCCACAAGCATGCAAGACACAAACATAAGTTCTGTTGCATTTTAGGCAATTACAGAAATCTGCCTGACATTCAGTATAAAGAGATTTTTGGCAAACCAAAACCTCTCCTCACGCCATCCGCTTTTCTGCCTCTCATTCCTCTCATAATCTGGCAGCCCTGAGAAAGTAAACGCAACACAACAGCTGTAGGATTAGTGGCCCCTGCTCTTTTTTTCCCATTATTTATTTTTTTTATAAAAAAAAGTCTAAATGAGTCCAGTCTAACAGTGTCAAGAAGTGGCTAGTAAATGAGTGAATGCTCATTCCTCATATTCCTATAGATGGAAAGGTAGATGTAGAACGGTTATTATTTTCCTCCTGTATTGAGCTGCTTTTCACCCTACACTCATACACACACACTTTGAGCCGTTGCACTATTTTAACACACATTTTCTTCAAGTGAATCCCAACAACCTGGTCATACCAAAACATCAGGACTGTTTGATTGTGTTTCTGCTCATTTGAATTATTCTACACGTGCTTAAGTTTGAGTCATTTTTTGACAAGTGTTGACAGCTATCCGTTTCCATAAGCCCTTGGCTTTAATGAGGGCAATCCATCCAGCTAAACCCAAGAGAGCCCCCGCTATAGCCCTCACAGATCAGGTCTGATGAATACTAAACTAGATGTGGTTTGTCAGGGGAAAACTTTGTGAAGGGAAGGTGTGTGCTGGATGTTTAACTGGGCTCTAGTAATAAATTAGCCTCCTATTTTTTAAATTGATGATCAACTATAGTGTATTGAATGAACATGAACCTATATTTATATTTTATTTTGCCTTTTATACTCAGTTTATCCTGCTCTCTCTAATTGTTAGTTGATGTCAATACACAAAATATAATAAATATCTCTTTCTTTCTCTCCTCTCTTTCTTTCCTAACAGAAAACAGAGGATAAGGAGACTGACAGTGCCCAGATTGTGACGGTCCAATACACAGAAACTACTGAGGAAAAGTGAGTAAATCACTATTATTTTTCAGGATTTGTTTTTTAAAAACAATTGCCATTCATTTGTATTGGGAAATCACATTCCTGCTTTTCTTCATGCTTTTTTGTATTCTTTCCCATTCCCCGTTCATAGTCTGATCGATTTATGATGCAGCGATTTTAAAGTTTGACCCCGGCACACAGCTTCACAGGGGTTTGGCGGTCAAGAGCTTTTTCTGCTGGACTATGTTTTAATTTTTTTTAATTGTATTACGTTTATTTAACAGGGACCATGTACAATTAAAAACATTAATCTCCAAAGAAATTTGATGCATTGTACTTCAGATTTAGCTAGAAAGCTAATTTGCATCTCCAGTCCCTGGACGGGTGAACAACAATGATAAACATATATCAGTCAGACAGAGCCATGAGTTTCTTGGCCTCATGTATGTTTTCCCAGTTGTAAATCTGACTGTAAAACTTTCAGATCTGCAGCACACCAGACCAAAAATTCCTCTCAACGGCTAACCGCTGCAGGGCAATAGGCTGACCAGTATGAAATTGTAAATGACATGACATGCATGACATTTTGTACCCATGTCCCAGAGGGATGTGATGTTGTTGTTCACAGTAGTTTTATTTTCGTATTTTTTCCTCATGTCTGTGACCTTCCCTCCATTCATGGAGACCTGCCAAACCCCTTAGCCTCTACTCTGTGTCACGGCACTGGGTTGCTGGGAATGTGGACTCGACTGAGATGCACCGATATGGTAGGGGTGGGAATCACCAGAGGCGCCACGATACAATATTATATCACGTTACTTGAGCCACGTAATACGTCTGTGTGTATCTATTAGGGTTATTAACCCCAATAGAGACAGTATATCGGACCGATATTGGCCTTTTAATAGAAATCTGATATTGGCCAGTCAATGTTGTTGATGGAGGTGAGGATATTATTTGACTCAACAGTTTCAGGGGTGGCAGTCTGTAAAACCTGCAATTAAACTCTTTGTTGTTGTCTTTGGGGATTTTTTAAGCAACATTTTAAAATGTAAAGATATTGAATATTGGCACAAATCAGCAGCATCAATCCAAAAATATCGGTAGCCCTCAAAAACCCATATCTGTTTAACCCAAGTCTCTATCTCTGTCTTTTTCAATCTCCCTCTAATTGCTATTATGTTTTTTTTGTTTTTTTGGGACACACAACTCCCGTTCATTGCTAATGGGACATTGTTCTTTTCCTCCTTGTTCCTGCTTGTCTGCGTTCCCCTTATTGTTCTTCATCTCCCAACAGGAGTCCTGGCAGTGAGCTGCAGGTGTACTACGCACCTCATCGCACCTATAGTGACTTCTTTGATGAGATCAATCGTCGTGGTGACACTTTCTATGTGGTGTCTTTCCGCAGGGTGAGTTTCGACTTGAGAAGAGCAATGATATGTTGGCAGCACATGTGCAGCACATGTAGTCTAGTTTTAAGGGATACGTTGACATGTTGTGAATGTAGTTGGGTATTTTTCTTTCCTTAGCCTCGGGTGAAAGACGATGATTTGATAGGAGCAATAGTTACTGGCTTCTACACAAAATCTGACATAATGTTAAACTTGATTACATAACTAAAATTTGAGGGGATTTTAAGGGAAGGTTTTACAGCTTAAAGGGGAAGTGCACTTTATAACACAGACAGTTTTTACATTGATTGATTAGATATTTAGATATTTGATCATCCGTGTAAGCAATACCCCCCACCCCATAGAAACCCATTCAAGTTCAAACTCCATGTTATACACATTGTGAACACATGTCCCTGCTTCCCATGACTGATACTGTCCTTCTAATGAACATGTCGGCATTTTTTTCGATTAGTTATTTCATCACGTTAATATTTACGACTGCTTTGGTTTTGAAATCCAGGAAGTAAATCACCAATCAGAAACACACCATTCATTCCAGTTGAATCAGTTAGTCAGTAAACTTCCTGCTCCTGAGATGGTGATAAAAAGTGCCTAATTGTATACAGATAGAATGACTCATGAATCATAAATAATACATGAAAAGAAGAAACCAAAAGTGACTGTCTTTTATTAAGCAAACTGTTCAAACGTACAAGTGAAAATCTGGGTCCCAGACATATGCTAACAGTCATCGGAGACTTTGCCTCATGGCGCATGCACAGTCCCACTGCATGGGACATAAGCATCATTCAGCAGCTCTCACCCCCCTGTTGAGGTTTGGATTTGAGAGGAAAGGGGAAGGTGGCGGCAGGGGTGAAATGTGTGCCCCTGCACACGCCCAAGGGTGTAGCTCCCCCTTTCCAGTCTAGCCCTGGTCCATTTGTAATCATCAAGACCATGTTTTAGAATTGGAGGCATGACCATATGTCATCATTAATCCACTTTGTCTTTATTCAGCTGTCCCTTTTCCCCATTTGAGACTGTGGACCTGTTTTTAATTTCCCTTCTTGATATGAATAATCCTGGACAGCATATTCAGGAAGAATTCTTTGGTTGCTTTGGGTTTCCTTCTTTGAGCACTATCCTTTCTTCCCCAAAAGGTATATGTATAGAGCCTTCTCCTTTTATATGATTGTGTCCTAGTCCTGACCAAACAAAAGGAAACTACATTTGCACAAAAAAACCCCCAAAACAATAACTTTTTCCTATGAGCTCTAACTGGAGTTACAAAAAGCCCCGGAACCCAATATTTTCTTCTATTCTTCAAGGCACTTGTTGCTCCATTTAGTGTCACTCTGAACTGTGCCAAGAAACACAAGTCTACTTCCACCTAAACGACGTTGTTTGTTGGAAAAGTAAAAGTCTTGTAACTTTGAAACGCTCATTGCTGTCCACTAAATTGAAGACATGTTCCCTAATAAAACAAATGTTGTCACTGTCCCAAAGGGCTGGACTAAGCTCAGTTGGAACAGAAGAATAAGACTGACCTGTTGCCTGTCACACTCTCACACCTCTAGGCACTCTTAAATCCCCAGGATCACTCTGTGGGGCAGGAGGTTTTGATGCATGTGGTCAAAGATCAAGGCTGCTTGTCACCAAGCAAGTCACAAAAGTTTGCCTCCAAGTTGGCATGGTGACAACAGGGACAATGGTGCACCCAGGTTCAGGACCTCTACAGGTCAAGTAGCTTTCCTTCATTTTCTGGCAGCTTTTGGACTGTGTGGGCAGTGAGGTTATTGTAGTTTACCGAAACTAAAAGTAACATAAAACATTTTTGTAACCTACAATAAATATTTAAAAAACTAAAACAAGGACTCACTCTAAAAACTAAAAATCTATAATTACTTGGAAGATGCATTAATTGCTGTGACTTTCAGGGATTTGTGCCCCTCTTATTTCAGTCAATTCAAACCTTTCTATGGAACCTCCGTCACTACCTGCGTGCTTTGGTTTGATCTGATCTAATTATAATGTGGGGATTATAAGGGGATTGATCCTGGGTTTTATAAAGGCGAAAGCATGGATTGATTGAAGATAAGCTATGGATAGGTAAGATAGAAACACAGTAAGAAGCACTAAATAGTGAAAGAAGTACCGTAGTCCATTTACAGAGTGCACAGATTACCACCCCATTGTTGACTGTGACCTTTTTAATTGTTACAGACCTTTATTAGTTTTTCTCCGTCTGTTTATTTGCCTGTATTTTGTCTCCTGGGTTTCAGGGTGTGTCCTAAAGTGGGGGTGTGTGTGCTTTTGTTTTTGTTCCAGTCTGTATGATGTTATTACAAGACTGCCAAAGATCTGGTTTGAATTTTAAATTGGTTTAGACTTTAAAGCCAGTCAGTACCAATCTTTACTTTTGTCCGTCTGGACTCCCAATGAGAAAATCATATTGTCTCTCGGTGCCCTTTCAGGCAAAGTGAGGTCAATCTCTATGTTGTGCGCTCGGACATGGTCATGTTTAGGTCATGGTCACATTAGTGCCTCAACAGATACCACCTGCGGCTTTGTTTAAGTGTGAAATGAGTTGAGGTGATGGAAAACATAACTCAACAAAACCAAAACGTGGAACTGTTCTTACTCTACCGTCATTTTGTGGTCTTGCTTGTCTTCTTGGGTTGTTTTAGCACC
Source organism: Rondeletia loricata (assembly GCA_900302605.1). Taxonomy (NCBI): domain Eukaryota; kingdom Metazoa; phylum Chordata; class Actinopteri; order Beryciformes; family Rondeletiidae; genus Rondeletia; species Rondeletia loricata. Next base: position 15,463 of record OMLI01059605.1, read on the forward strand.
TGTGGCTTTATGTAAGTGTGCGTTGAGGTGAGGTGGTGGAAACACTGGCTGCTTTCACCGTGGACTGTATCCAATAAGGGTCTAGCAAATGTACCTGTTGTCATGGCAGCTGCAGCCATTATGTCAGCTTCGCAAACTTGCAGGTCCCTGATGATGAGCAGTAATATGGTGGGTGCTTTCCCACCTACTGCCATCCTCTGAATACAAGCAAGCACCTTCTCCTTTTTAACATTGAACATATTCCCTTTGGTGGGCACTTACTATCCAAAGTGCCTTACAACTCCATGAATGTACATCACATCATACTCCTAATTCTGACAATGTTAGAGCCACACTCTACTAATCAAGCTACACAGGACCACTCTTTGCCAAATGTTAGTGCACCTGTCATCTTAATAAACCCTGTATTTGTCAATTTGGTAATGAAAGAACACATTCTTATTTACAGCAACAACATGGCGGAGCTCTATGTAATACAAAGCTCCCTTGTACACCCCTGTCATGCCCTGTTTTGATTTCTTTACATCCTCTCTAGTCTCATTTAGGCATGTCTTTTGTACGATCAGTACTGTATGTCTCCTCGTATCCCCAGAGTCTTCTACATTCCTCCTTCCTGTCTTCTTGCTGCAATCTCCTTACTTTTCCCAACCTCAGACCATCCTCCCACCTGTCCTCGCCCCCCCTCTTCATTTCACCCAGACTGAGTTTTGGCAGCCAAGTGTGATGGAGGTAACAGGTTTTTAGTTGGTCCCTTGGTAGTTGGTAGGCCACTGACTCTTCTGGAACAGAAAGTTCAAGTCTCGCAGGTGATGGAGATCAGATCAGAGGTGGTTTCTCTGCAGAGAGTTTTTCTCTTCTCAACTCTGCTCTTCTATTTTGTCATTAATAGCAGCAACTCTTTTCCACATGGCCCTCTTAACTCCAGATACAAAGAGAAATGCTGTCAGATTTTCCACATCTCTCTCCTCATACGGAGTAGTGCCTACACCATTGAAATCGAGTCCAAATTTTAGATGGCAGCTAGTTGTATGAATTGGAAATGGAGAGAAAAGGAAAGTCTCTCCTTGGAATTGACTGGTAAAGCCTGTGGCCTTTTTTCACTTGAAATCACTCAGTTCTGATATCATGTATATTCAAGAGACTCATTTACAAGTCCTTAGACCAATTGGATTGGTCAAACATTTCATTCTAGCTTTAATTACAAAGCTAGAGGTGCTTTCCTGGTTAGGAGAGACGTCCCCTTTGATGCCACTAAAGAGATCTCGGACGTAAATGGTCGCTATGTTATTGTTGTAGGTAAGCTATTTAACACACCTGTTATTCTAGCTAATATCTATGGGCCTAATTGGGATGACTCTCAGTTATTTTCCAAATGTATTTCCATTTTTCCTGATCTTAATTCCCACCAACTAATACTGGGTGGTGATTTCAATTGTGTCTTCCACGCTCAGCTGGACAAATCAAGACCTAGGCCAAATAGCTCCTTGTCTAAATCTGCAACAGTAATCAACTTGTTTTTGCAATCCTATAGCTTGTCTGATCCTTGGAGGAGGAACAATCCTGCCACTAAGCAGTACTCTTTTTTTCTCCCCAGTCCATCATAAACTCCTCAAAAAAAGTTCGGAAACGTTATTTAGGTCAATTAGTCCTCCCCTTTAATAATACCAATTGGTATTGTATTTTATATCATTGGAAAGCCTGATTAGTCACCTTTACAACGAGGTACAACTTGTAAGGATCGTGCATTCATGGAATGAGCAACACAGCTAACCGTGTGGGTAGCGGCCCAAATTTTTTTGCCGTGAGTCCAGACCTCAACCCAGTTGAACACTTCTGGGATCAGCTTGGGCGTGCTGTACGTGCCAGAGTGACCAACGCAACAAATCCTGGTTGAGGAATGGGATGCCATCCCACAGCAGCGTGTGACCAGGCTGGTGACCAGCATGAGGAGGAGGTGCCAAGCTGTTGTGGCAGCGTATGGATCTTCCACACGCTACTGAGGTCCCTGACATTGTAAAATGAATAGTGTAAATATGGCCAATATGTGTTGTTTTTTCCTTATTACTGTCAGAGAGTGCAATCATCCAATCCACCAAGCAACTCAAAACGAGAGTGAATACCAACAGAAGATTATTGCAGGGGATTTTGGCAAAAAAATTTGGGCCGCTACCAACACGGTTAGCTGTGTTGCTCATTCCACGAATGTACGATCCTTACAAGTTGTACCTCGTTGTAAAGGTGACTAATCAGGCTTTCCAA
>OMLI01059620.1:4552-15929 GCA_900302605.1 Rondeletia loricata
AGCATTGGTTGTGGTTTTTACTGACAACTGATTGGCTGATATCCAAAGTTTATTTAACGTCCAATATCGACCCAATATATCTGCTCCTGATATCGTCTAAACGGCAGGCGCTGAGGGCGCTAAAAACGCTCTGCGCGGTGCTGGGAAGAGGAGCGTGCCTAGCGCGTCTTTACCATAGAAATGAATGACAGAAAGGCGCTGGCAGCTCATAAAACGCTTTTGGTGGACACGGCCCCTAACCCTACTAGTGTGTGTGGGGGAAATAAGTATGTGGCAGACAGACAGACAGACACAGACAGACGGGTTTTGTCATGAAGTTAGTTTTATTGCCATTGGTTTAGTCAGTGGTGTTTTCAGCACAGTGATCACAGTGGCTTACAGCATGGAGACCCTCCCAGCAGCGTGGCTCACAGGGGTCAAAGGTCACTGAAACACAGGTGAAACATCAGGGCGCATGAAGCTAACCAGTCACACCGGCCACAGTGGATGGGATAGAAAAGACTCTCGGACCGGCGGAGCTGACGGATTCTGGTGTTAATATCATTAATACAGTCATTAATTAAACTAGTTACCTCCTAATCAATCATCTAATCTACTGTTAAGAATGGAAGACTGGTGTTTACAGGAAGTCACATTGAGACGAGGTTACAAGAATGACACGCTGGATTCACATGATTACATGATTAACATGATTAATGAGGTACAGTAGTGGAACGGTTCGAGCTGGAAACAGACCAGGGCTGAACTTAGTCCTGATGTGAGGCCTTGTATCGGTTTGGTTTGGTTTGTGTCTCCATTCATTATCCAGCTAGCCAAAGACCAGCAGGACTTGAAAATAAGTGTTTCTTAAATCATCAGCAATCTGGATTTACTTTCTGCACCAGAGTGAGACTTAAACTGGTTTATCTCTATGTGAAGCCCCATCATGGCTGTAATTTAGTTATTAATATACGGCGTTATGAGCTACCATGTGTGTTTCTAACCACACTTGTACTGCATTATGATACATTATGACCAGCATTGTGATGCTTTATAAATGCAGACCTTCAGTAAAGTGTTACCATGTCTTCAGGCTCTGGTCTCAGTCCAGCCCTAAAGTCTCTGTTCCAGCCCGAAGACGGCATTTCCACAGGAGGAGAACGTCTGATGAACCTCTGAGGTCCAAACATCAGATCTGAGGTCAGGTTCCCAAACAACTTGAGTTTTCCCAATGCACCAGTATCACGCTGTAATCACACTGGATCTGCTATCTCTCTGGTGCAGTACCAGTACTTTTTCCAGTTTTAATGTCAGCAGGTTTGTTTGTGTTTGTGGAGCAGAAAGCAGCCTGTAACCTGCTTTCATTCCCATACTGAACCAGACTGAACCATTCTGAACCGGACTGAACTGGACTGAACCATACTGAACCAGACTGTGAGTCACGGTTATTATAATAAACGAAAACTACTACACTAAACCGAAAAAAAAGACCTTTGTGAATAAAAACGAACTCAAACGATCTTGTCTACTCTACTAGAATTAACTCAAATAAAATAAAAAATATATGTGAAATTGTTTATGTGCATGGTATTTTTACTGAGTCCTAATTGAAAAATCGATGTAAATAATTTTGAAGAAAAATGTATGATTTATTATTACAAAACGAACTGGAACAAAATAAAAACGAAACTAAACCTAAACATTTTGTAAAGAAAAAAAACAAAGCTAAAGCTACCAGTCCCAAACTGTAATAACTCTGATGTGAACAAAATCTAATGGCAGATATTCTGCCCTGTGCCGATCCGGTTTCGGCACGGTGCCGTTATACAGGAGGAGGAAACATATTGAAGTGAGATGGTTTTGGGAAAACCAGACGCGCTCTACCGGTGGAAACCAGCCGACAGCAGAGTTGCTAGACAGTATACTTTACCAAAACCCTGGGTGGACGGCCAGACAGACAGGCAGGCAGGCAGGCAGACAGACAGACAGGCAGACAGGCAGGCAAATGGGGTCCTGCAGGCTGTAGATCTGAGTGGTGAGGAAGGGGGCGTGGCCAGCAGTTATATCGCAATCAATTTTGTTAGCGGTAAGTCGTATTGGGGAAAATTTATAGTTTAGGGGATACGAAAATTTTGTAAGTACAATTTTCAGCATTTTGGACACAACGCTCATCACCTGTCACTCACCAAATGTAACTTTCATACAATTAACTTAAAGTTACAAAAGTTTAAGTATCTTTTTTTTTTATTAGCGATTGTGAATTAACTGCTGTCAAAAAGATCAGAATGTAAAATGAATTAGCACTGAAACATCAAATTAGCATTGGAACATCGAATTAGCATTGGAACATCGAATTAGCATTGAAACATCTAATTAGCATTGAAACAACGAATTAGCATTGAAACGTCAGACAAAGTGACCCGATGTTTAAATGGTAATTCGTTTGCTTTAAAAGCCCAGAGTGTCGGGCTTACTTCATTTAGATTCAGGCAGTAAATCAAACTTTGTAAAAAAGGCATTTAGAGAGTTTCTTTCTCAACTTTAAACTTCATACAGAATCTTTACCTGAAGCTCATCATTCAATATCTGTAAAGTGTAAATGCGCCAGTCTCATTTAGTTAAACCAAGGATGTAAGTTCCCTACTAAACTTTAAAAAGTCTATTATTGTTTTATTTTGTACTATCAATCATAGATGTAGATGAAGTAGATGTCAGTTTTTTCAAATGGTAAATATCTAATTTGGGAATGAAACATCAAATATTGTGGACTTTTCAACTGTTTGGGTGGTGTGTAGCTAAATGTGGATTATGAATTGGTTTGAAAGGAGTTAGGACCCGCCTCCTTCCGCCTGATCTCACAGCTGTAAACAGCGTTTGGTTTCAGGGAAGCCAAATGGTGCGGCGAGCGGCTGCCATGTTGTCTTCCGTCTGGCCGGTCCGCAACAACACACAACTGAACCTCCTGACTTTGCATAGCTGATTCCAAAATTTGCAACAATAAATATTTACACACAATCACCTTAATAATTTTCATAATTAATTTGATCGCTTTACTGTTGAAATAAGTCATCATTCAAACCTTTTGAAAATACCTTAATTAGCATCTTAAACGTTACAACACAGTAGAACTCATCTGTACAGTCATTAGAAAACCCCGCTCAGTTTACAGTTGACAGTAAAGTGTAAAGTTGACAGTAAAGTGTAAAGTTGACAGTAACGTGTACAGTTGACAGTAACGTGTACAGTTGACAGTAACGTGTAAAGTTTGCTGTAACGTGTACAGTTGACAGTAACGTGTACAGTTGACAGTAACGTGTACAGTTGACAGTAACGTGTACAGTTGACAGTAACGTGTACAGTTGACAGTAACGTGTACAGTTGACAGTAACGTGTACAGTTGACAGTAACGTGTACAGTTGACTGTAACGTGTACAGTTGACAGTAACGTGTACAGTTGACAGTAACGTGTACAGTTGACAGTAACGTGTACAGTTGACAGTAACGTGTACAGTTGACAGTAACGTGTACAGTTGACAGTAACGTGTACAGTTGACAGTAACGTGTACAGTTGACAGTAACGTGTACAGTTGACAGTAATGTGTACAGTTGACAGTAACGTGTACAGTGTGCTGGTTTTCCCAGTTTGCAGCCCTGTGGTTTGGAGGAAAGATACTGTCAGAGCAGAGACATGATGACACCAAACATTAGATTCTGTTAATGTACATTTCATTCTAAGTTATTTTTACTACTTTCTTCTTAAATGACTACAGGTTTCACTTTTTCACCTTTGACCCACCCAGGCTCGAGTCTACGACGAGACTAGATATATTTTTTTTAAACAGGAAATAATAAAACATTGATAAAAAAAAAGATATTCTAAATTTGATCATAGTTTCTATAAAATACTACCTCAGGTTAGTTGTGTCTCTGCAGACACCGAGTGGCACTTCAGTCACATGACTGTAATCTCTCTAAAACTACCTTTGATCATTAATCTCACTAGTTACAATAATAAGTAGTATAATCTCTATATACGCTCAGTGTTCACTTCTGGTCTCCCTGCTGTCTGAACAGGCTAAACCAGATTCCATGTGGTTTCTGATCTGAGTATCTGATCTGTTTTCATTCATTTGAATTCAGTCCAATGGAAACTCGTCTGCGTTCAAACCAAACCAAACATTTAATTCCAGTTTCTGTTTGACTGTTTCCATTGAAACTGATATTTGAAAAAAAATTGTGAACTGTCCCTTTAATCCCTCCAACAGAAAGAGAGCGAGTGGCAGACTGAGCTGATTGGCTACTGGACTGGGGTTCGGACAGGAAATGGTTTCCTTATTGACCATATATGGTATCATCTAGATTTGATTGGTGCGAGTCTGAAAGCTCAAACTGCCTTCGTGAGTAATCTGATACTCTGGGTAGTAACTAGTTACATCTGAACAAAATCATGAAGCGATTGAGGTTCATTTGTTTAAAGTTTTACTGTTTCTGCTGCAAACTATTTCATGTATTTTGGTAGTATTTGTATTCTTTGTATTTGTATGTAGTACGTGTATTACTGCTGCCTGGTGGTAGTCTGTAGATGTACTGCATACTGTTTGGGTGGTATTACTACTGCATATTCTTTAGATGGTAATAGTTGTATTTCTGTTGCATACTGTTCAATATGTAGAGTGTGTACTTGTACTACATACTACTTAGGTGGTAGTATGTGTATTTTCCCTGCATACTGTTTAGTATACAGCATCAGAACGGGTTTTCATCATCTAGAGCGAGGAACATCCTGGTTCTTCAACTTTAAAACACAAATTTAAGAAAATATTATTTTACCCATCTGCCAAAATAAGAAACATTGTTATTTTAGTGAAGTTTGTTGGAAAGACGTCGTGCTGAAGCGTTTCTCTTTAGAAACGAGTCGAAGGTGAAAGGTCATAATAAACCTGAGGATCTGAGCCGTGGGGGGTCGGAGGGAAAACACAGAGAAGCTACCAGTCTACATCATCTAGAGCTACAACTCTTCAAACACTTTGAGCACTTGATCATTTGAAATCAAAAGAAGATTCCCTTTCGTTCAGCCTCAACATCACTGCATCCAAACAAGCTCCTCCCCTCGCTGGTTGTTCACGTTAGCTGACTCGCGCCGCTGAAAGGCTCGTCGCACCGACACGTGGTTTATATTTACTCATTAGTTTATAATACTTTATTCACTCATTAGTTTATAATACTTTATTCATAGGCGTAGGTTTCACTTGACCATTGGGGGGGACACATTTAGCGGGGGGTCAGGGGGTCCTGAATTTTGAGCTTCATACATTTCATTTCCTGCATTCTGGTGGATTTTTAGGCATCCATTTCCCTTTTACTCAATTTATTGTGGAAATGTTTCATTTATGTAAAGGAAAAACAACATTCAGATTGACTTTTTAGGGGACACGTGTTTTTGAGTGTTTGTTTACAAATCGCGATTTCTAAATGTTGGTTATATCTCAAAAACGGAAGGTCAGATCGATTCGGGGATGGTTGCAAACGATTTCTCATGCAATTTTACTCTTAGAAAAGTTGGGTTTAAGGACTTTTTGTTAGATTTTTGAGTCAAATCAATCAACTTACATCATCAGCAGGAAGAGGCTCCAGGCCACAGTAGCCAGCCAGGCGCGACTGCGGGAGACGTGAGGAAAGGTTGCAAAACGACTGGCATGGCGAAAATGGTATGGTCCAGTGCAGGGGTGTAGGAATTTTTTGAAAACAAGTTAAGGGATATCTAACAAATAATCTAAGAGTTGAGACCCTCTGTTCTGTTATAGAAGCCTGTTTTGGTGAGGTGCTTATCATTCATGATATTTTTGGGGGGGACAAATTCACCTCTTATAAATTTTGGGGGGGACTAGTGCCCCCTGACCCCCCCTAAACCTACGCCCATTACTTTATTCACTCATTAGTTTATAATACTTTATTCACTCATTAGTTTAGTCGTTGAACGCTCCACTTTTCACAAAGTGTTGCAGAGTTTTGTAGAAATAAAGTCAGTTGGCTGATTTTCATTTTTATTGAGATTTTCACACGAAAGTCATCATCGGTGCCGGAGAACCTTTCAAGCTGCAACACAGAACAGGACCGGTCAGCTCAATCCTACTGCAAGGCATGCTGGGAAGTTTCCATACAGAGCTAAAGAGGAGGAGTTTAAAGTTCAGGTCTGAATGAGAAGTGAGGTAGCTGCAGTGAGCGGTCAGTATGAGCTGCTGTGTTGCTCATGTTGCTGTGTTGCTGATGTTGCTGTGTGGCTCATGTTGCTGTGTGGCTCGTGTTGCTGTGTGGCTCATGTTGCTGTGTTTTGCTCATGTTGCTGTGTGGCTCATGTTGCTGTGTTGCTCGTGTTGCCGGCTAAACGTGAACAATCAGTCAGAAATCATCGTCGTCATCACAATCACATACTGCATCAAATAAACACACAAAGATATTCAATATATATATTTTTCATACTGTATGTATAAGCAAAATAAAAGCCGTCACAAAATAAATCTCTGATTCATTTTACAATATGTAAAACAAAAACAAAAAAAAAATTCTAACACGATTTGTTTTTTAAAAAGTGCTAGCGAGATTATTTTACAACAATGTGCAAATGTAGTTTGTTTTAGTATATCTTACATTCTAATGTTTTCCCCGTGATAGGTTGGTGATTGGTAGTGGTTGCTAGGAGACAGAGTTCTGGACACGCCCCCGCAGACTGCTGAGGACAGGGGGAGTTGGACCAGAGCCATACATGGACGTCCTATAGGGCTCTGGGTTCAACTAGTCAACCGTATGGGCTCTAGAGTTAAGACAACGACGTAAGGCAAAGTTTGGCATCTATCTGTTCTCGTTCTCTCTCTCCTCCTGTCTGTCTGTCTGTCTCTGTCTGTCTGTCTGTCTGTCTCTCTGTCTGTCTGTCTCTCTCTGTCTCTCTCATCAGCTGATCTGACTGCAGTTGAACCAGATTTCTCATCAGTCATTTAAACTCTGTCTTCTTCTCCTTTGCCAGTCAGCTCTGTCCTTACAGTCTTCCTGTCTGTCTTCCCCAGTGTTTCCAACATCTTTCTATTAACAACAATGTCAGAACTCTACAGCCGCCATCTTAGGCATCTCGATTCCAAGGCAGCCATTTTAGGTGTACAGCTGGAGAATTCCATGGTACAAACAGGAAGTGTGTCCAACCTTCTTTCTGTTAACATCTTAAAGAGTACGACGGTCTAAATTCTGTTTCAGACGAGAACAAAGTTCTGGGACAAACGCTGAACGCTTGTAAATTTTTCTAACATAAAAATTGTCAAATTTAAAGTGGCAATCCACGAGATTCTCATTTGTGTGATTTTGGTGAAATCATTGCTTTCTGTTGATGAAGTCTGATTTTCTTTATTCAGCCATGGTGGCTATCGCTGCTCATGCTAGCTACCCAGTTCTTCTACTTATTCCAATTATCAGATAGAGAGGAGCAGAACAGATTATTACTTTAAAGGTATTGAATATCGGGACAAAATATCGACTATCAGCAGCCATCCAAAATATCAGCATCAGCCTTCAAAAACCCGAATCGATCAATCAAACACGAATGACATCAACATCAGTCCTGTGGCAGCCATCTTAGCTGTACAGGAGGAGAGCGTCATGGTAGAAGCAGGTCGTAGTACATGAGACTGATCTAGGCAGAGAGAAAGAGTTTACTGGTTCATATTGGCAACCTGGAGCCCTGGTCTGGGGTCAGCCCTGGTCTGGGGTCAGCCCTGGTCTGGGGTCAGCCCTACAGGGCGAGAGTATCGCTCCATTTGGCACTTCAGTCCATCTGGGGACGAATAGACACAGGAACCGAAAAGAAGCCTGACCTTTGACCTGTTTCTGATGCAGGCCTGCTCTTCTCATGGCTGTCTGTTGTCGCCTGTGTGAATCAAGCCTTGGTTTGAATGTCTAAAAACAGATCGGAGGTCAGTTGTTGAACAGGAAGCACACACTGCTCAGGAGTCTGGACAGAGCTGGGGCTGGTCTGGGATCTGATATGAGCCTCGACCAAACAGCGGGACCACGTTTCACTTAAACACTTCAACGACAGTCAAGTCGTTTCATGATTGGTGACTCGGGCTTCCACAATCAAAATGTCACTTATAAAGTGCTTACATCATCAGGCTTTAAAGACTTTATTTTCACGGCTAGTTTGGCCCAGGACTAGGGCTAGTTTAGTCCACTACTCAATTTAATCCAGGACCAGAGTTAGGTTAGCCCAGGACTTGGTTTAATCCAGGACCAGAGTTAGGTTAGCCCAGGACTTGGTTTAATCCAGGACCAGCGTTATGTCAGTCTGGCTTCCTGGCAGTGTGGTGGGTTCAGGGACCTCTGGTTATTCTGGGGGTCAGTCAGTCAGTCTGTCTAGAACTCTGTCTTAAATGGCCGTTACACATACACACCCATGTCAAATGTTAGTTAACAGAAATCGCTCCGTAGACTCTGAGCTCATCTGCTGCAGAATTACAAAAGAAAACAGTTGAACCTGTTGAAATCAGAGTGAAAGTTGCTCTGTTGATGTTTATATTATTATATAATATATGATTATATTAATATTCTGTTATTATGACAGTGTGTCCTGCTTCCCTCTCAGGCTGTATGTGTAATGGCCGACTATGAGGTCATGGAGACATGGACACTAATGGACAACAGGTGAGGAGACACACAGGTGTGTGTGTGTGTGTGTGTGTGTGTGTGTGACTCATCACCCCCACCCCAAGACAAGATTGCATCGATACCCCACATCCAAGATGGACAGAAGACATTCAGTAGATTTAGCTCAGCAGGTTTTAGATTTGATCTTTTCTCTTCAGCCCCTCCAGGATCTGTAATTTTGATTACTTTATTTTTTGCAATATTAATAGTTCTTGCACATATAACAAGAGCTTGGCATGTTGACCAGGTCCTGCATTTCACAAATTCATTCATGTCTTTTTAAGAAAGTGTCAGGGACAATATTCACCAATATTCACTATTTTTAGACGATAAGCAGAGTCAAAGCCCGTTGCCCCTAATGAACCCCAGTTAACTGGATTACTTCAAAATTTTTGCGGAAATCTGTAAAAAGAAGCATTTCTTCTTGCAATAATTATAGAAACAGACCTGGAGGAGCTGTCTCATTCCCTATTCCATCCTTTAACAGTTAAGTCTTGCGACTTGGAGCGTTTGCTTTGGTCTGCCCAGAGACGTTTGGTGGCGTCGAGGTGCCAGACCAATCAATCGATCCAAGAGAAGCAGCGGAATCCATTCCAGAGGTCAATAAGTCGTCGGGCTGGTCAACACAACCAGCGGAGGTCGGGTGTGGCGGTGAGGTGTCGGCCATCTTGTCGTGAGCGGGATGGAGCGCTCTAATTGGTGGAGCCCGGCGTGGCGGTGGCTTACATGACGCTCTCGAAGATGATGACCTTGTTGTCGTCGGTGCCGGGGGACAGCGATGCCAGAGACTTGATGTCGGGGGCCATGTACTCCAGATGATGGGCCCCCCACACAGGGGTGGTCAGATTGGCCCAGCGCTGTTCAACACACAACAGGGTTAGGTATAACTGACCTTATTCACACGGCAGCCATTTTGAACACTAAGGGTGTGAACCTCTACCCAGAAGACTGGTAGATATAAATCTAGCATTCAACACATAAGTGAGAACTTCAGATAGACCTAACCGTTATCAAGTTAGCTAGCAATCTCAGGAACAACAACCACAACACCTGCTTGAATTTAGCAGGGAAGTTAGTTAGCTAGCTTACTAAATTAAGTTAGTAAAAAATCTGTTTCTCCTCCCAAGTTGTATATGACTGTTGTTCCTTTGGTGTTTGTCCCGCCCTTCCTCCAACGTGATTGGACAGCTAGGTAAAAAGTGACAGTGACAGGCGCAGTGTTTCATCTAATGTTGAAGTCTTGGCAACCGTAAAAAAAAAACGCGTTGTCACGCTCCTGCTGTTTTTAGAAGACTGCAAACACGCAGCGTTCCCATTGCAAACAATGAGAAAAACACGCCGGCTTCAGGAAAAGACAGACACAGGCGCTAAGTATGCACTTGGTATGCACTAAGTATGCACTACGTATGCACTAAGTACTATGTGAGTGTGTACTAACCTCTTTGAAAGTGCCCTTGGCTCTGAAGAGTTTGTACACCACACTGATGGGGATGCAGAGCATGGAGGACAGAGCCATACACCAGCCAATCACCTCGCCCCACCAGGGATACACATACACATTGTTGTAGGTCAACGGCTTGTAGTTGACCAGGTGAAACAGAAAGATACCCTGTTGAGGAGAGGTGGGAAAGTTAGTGTATTCCAATAGAGGTTTTTCAGGTGATGTAGGTGATGTCACCCCCCTCTGGCGGCCATGTTGGAGGTCCTCAGCTCTGAACAGCTGATTGTGTTTCTAAACGTCTCAACAGAACCGAACAGACGGTTAATTTCTGAGCTGTTTGTGACTGAACTGATCATTTCGTCACTGATCCATCTGATTGATTTAGTGTTTAGATCATGTTAGCTTGTTAGCTAGCTAACCATAGTATCTGGTCAGCTAACATCACTGTCTTGTAGTTAACACATCTGATTAGCACACTAGCTAACGTATCTAGTAGCAGCTAGCGTTAGCATGTTAAAATTAACATCAGTGTCTTTACTAAATTGGTAGTTAATATTGTTAATATTAATATTGCATATGTGAAACTCTAAATAAATTTATTTAATTTACATAACTCACTTGAAAACAAATTTTTGCAGATGAGCTGTTTTATTAAAATTCTTTTTTTTATTTAAATATTTTATTGCTGTTGGCTTATCCTGTTTTGTGGTTTGTAAAACTGCCACTGTGTTTTGCACAGTGCTGTACATATAAAGTGTATTATGGTATTACAGACACATAGGTAAGGTACACTTGTACATATATTTTTAGAGATATTATTCTACTAGTTGTACTTGTTAGTATCAGTCCATCTTACCATGCAGACACATGGAGTGATGAAGGACCAGCACCACTTCATCCAGGGGAAGGGCCGGTAGCCAATCATACGAGCGATGTCATCCATGAAGCGGTCAGCACCTACAGTATATTACAACATATCAATATTATAACAACATGATATGTCATTAGAACAATATTAATACATATATACTATGACACACTACACTTTGACATGTTACTATGACATATTTTACCACGACATGCTACACTAAGACATACTGTACTATGACCTACTTTACTATGACACATGCTGTGTGTGTGTGTGTGTGTGTGGTCATACCGTAGACCCAGGCAACTACTATGCATTCCCAGAATGCTTGCCACAACAGAGTCATTCCACTGGCCGAATAGTAGTCAAACAATTGGAAGACATACATTCCTCCCTGCAGG